>LGAG01000321.1:253225-265702 GCA_001278395.1 Lerema accius | reverse complement strand
AAAAATTAGTGGCGTTTTTAGTTCATCTATTACTTATTACTCGTTTAGAGTTTGGTCAATAAATGATGTTTGTAATTGATTTGTAAATTACCTCACTATAGGTACAAATTACATAACACAGTCACAGCTAGAATCTTGTTCTCAAGCGTGGACTTCCTCTGAATTAGAATCAGAATGTTGATCACGGATTCGTCTTTGTCTCCCGGGAATGATAATATATAGCCTCATCCATGGACCACAAATTGTAAGCACGGACTATTTACAACTTAATGAGATGAGAATACATTTGCAAATCTGAAGTAACTGTTAAATAAGTATATTTTTATGTAAGCCGTAAAATAAGTAGCCTTGGACATAATGCTAAGTGGTTAAGATTGCTTAGTTATATTTGCAACACCAACCATAGATTGCAATTTACAATAAGTCACTTCAATTTTAATCTCAATTTTTTTAAATTATTATCATGCAGTTAAGAAAAACTTTTGACTAACATTATTTCCAGGAAATTAATTCTTCAAAATCAGCATTCAGTCACGTGACCGCAAACACCACGTGACACAGGGTAAACAGAGAAGGGTAGCCTTTGCTCTCTGTCTATTCATAAAGGATTGTTTTTGCAAGATTCGACGTCATCAAGACGTCGTTACGTCTTGAGCATTTGGAGACAAATTAAAATTGTGAAACAACATAAATTACAAAATGAAATTTTGTCAACCACTTTTCTCCGAAATTCTGTAGTTTTTCCATAGATAATATTATTAAGGACATTCAAATAGGATTTTTAACGACCGTATAATATTAATAAAATATACACATTTAAAAGGCACAGAGAAAAAATTACAGAGTAGTTATCTAAACACTAAACACAGAGTAATCTATGACATTAATATCTAAGCATTCAGACGTGCGTATATTGGACAATAAAGACATAAACGTGCACGAACAGACACAGTGGCAACCGCGACAGAATATAAATAATTTGAATTTATTCAGTTATCATTAACTGATATAACTGAGTAGTAAAATAAAAAAATATTATCAGCCAGACATTTTTTTCATTTTTATTGATATTTTTTGAGCAAATATTTTATAGTCAAGCTGTAACATATAATATAAAGCTGAGTGAAAATGCTAACTACTAAAATATAGATATATAATTATATAAAAAAGTAAACAAAACTAATATTAAACCGTGCTTAAATCATGCAATATGTATGTATAAAGATTAAAAAAACATAACGCACATTTTATTTAAAACGAAATTATTACAAAAATATAAAAAATAACTACATACGAAAAAATATTTTGAAGCTGTCAACATTATCTTTTAGAACATTTTTTTTAGGTCAGAAATACTTTTTCAAAAAATTTGAATTTGAATTTTATTATTTCTTAAGCAATCTGATAATATTGTCTTTTTAAAATTTTTTTTTTTTAGTATAATACTATTATCTCACAACTTTTTTTTATGATTTATTAATTTAAAACATAAAAACGTATTAATCCAATCTAAAAAAAAACATTTCACACTATATCAGAAACTTTATGTTGGCATTGCTGCTGTCTTTGTTAAATGTTGACATCTTTACAAAAAATAAACGTATCGCGATAGCCACTGTTGTCATAGAACCGTGCTTACTGGGAGAGGTGCCGTTGCGGGGCGCGGGAGGCGGCGGGGGGCGGGGCGCCTCTTCACGTGGCACACCCGCGCCGCCTGGCGGACTCGCAACTGCAACACCAATCATACGTTAGTTTGATCAGCTACTTACTTATTAAAATACCTATGTGCCTAAATACGAAAAATTACAACTAAAACAACAATATTATCTACTTTTATGGCGGATGTCCTTTTGCCCAAATATGAGCTTAACATCCTCAGATTTGTTTTTACAAAATAACAGATAAACGTGGTTTATTTGTATAGAGACATATTGTCGTACGGATTATTCGCTTTGAGAAGGAACGTAGGTTTCCTAACGATGTTTTTCTTCAAGGAAGCTCGAATTACGCTCAAAATTCCCCAGCAACCCATTGGCATAAAACCCTTATTTAACATTTATCATGACGTAGTGCGGAATTTCTGTCTTCTCCGAGGAAAAGCAATTGACATTTCGGTTTACCACTCCGTTATTTAGGCCCATTGACGTGTATATATTTATGAGTATAAGCATCAAAAGATATCTTTGTTTTCTTTAGATATAAACGTAAGGTAAGGATGATGATTACGGCGACTATGACGACCCCGTAGCCTAGTTGGTAGTTACCCTGCTTGCGAAGCGGGGGGTGCCGGGTTCGATTCCCGGCCGGGGCAGATAGATATTTATGTGACAGATGTTTGCTCTCCGTTCATGGGTGTTAGTGATGTGTTATTTTTGTTGTCCATGCAACTGACACAAGGAATCCTACTATGAGGGTATGAGTGTTTTAGCGTTATTTACGATGATGGTTATTTTAATGTAAACGTTTGATACTGGCCGGCAGATATATATGTATGTCAACATAAATCTTGTCAACCTTGAAGACTACCTAGAGATGCTCATGAATAGATCCTTAGTTGGCCACTGGTTGGCCATTTTACCATTCGTCTAATCGTTTACCAGGTTTTACCATAAAGCTTCGAAACCGACGCAACTTATCACTGAATAAACAATACCTTGACAACATCTCGTCTTTCAAATTTACGGTTACCCCTGACACCACTGAGATCTGACTGACTGTTTAACTATTCCTTGCTTACCGCATTGGCTTTAGTAAGATAGCTACCTATTCATCCGAATGAATAAGCATTAGTCCAACCACAGACTCAAAATTCGTGGTAAGGGGTACTCGACCCTTAAAAGCATTCTGGAAACTTATTGATTATTTCATGGTTTCCATAATCCCTCTTATAATGGATCTCCCACTATGTACAATGTTAATTAATTTTGTCTTCACATGAATATATTATCTCCGACGTAAAGGCTGTCAAGCGAATATCATCAAAATTTATTATGAGTACGTCTTTGAATATGGAATTGTTGTATGACGCCATCAATTCGGTTGAAGAGCATTTAGTAGATCCACTATATTAAACTTTGTTAAGTGCGTCGTACGTCTTTCTGAAGTACTTGGGAGTTTATATCAAGTAAAGGACGGTCTGGATCGCAAAGGCACTAAAAGCATGAAAATGCAATAGAGTTAAAATCTTCATAACTAAGCACCATAAGACTCAAATTAATTGTTGGTTAAGTATTGTATCAGTTTTGTTTTTAATTAATTGAAACAATGCTAACTTTTATCAATAAAGGGCTAATACCGAACTTTATGAGTGCCTATTATATTAAAGAAAACAATTTAAACACTTTTTTATCTCTAATTCATTACATCATCGTCTTATTATATGAATATTATATTGGGGCTTTACATTATAACAATGAGGAAAATAATTCATATCTTAAACTGACAGCCCGCTGAAGGACCATGATTTCCATAACGATAACAGGGAATTTAATTATTCAATTTAAAAACGTCCGAACCGGCTAGTCTTGAGGCAAGATTCCGTAATGTAAACATCCAAGGACTTTCTCCGTTTCGTTTAGATTTATGTACTTTTAATTTTAGGCTCAGTAGTTTGGGAGATAATAACGGGCAAGGACGTATTTTCATAATATTTCCTTTATGATATTTAAAGGGAGCAGTACTAAATATAATAAAGTGACACGTTTTTCTGCAATAATATTGCATTATTTTTATAGAAAAGAAAACGTTAAAATGTTTTAGAGTTCTGGTGAATTAATAAACATTTTCTTTCATATTATCTTCAATCTTGCAAATTCAAAGAGAACAAAAGAAATCTACCAAATAAGTTAAACTTTTCGCATGCTAAAGTATGTACGAATATAAGTAGATCCAAAGTTGAATCATTTATATAAAATAATTTGTAATATCTCACATATCAGCAGCTATACCTAGATAGCTTAGCCATTAATAAAGCTTCGCAATGCAATGAATCCGCTAGTATTGATGGTCTTCGTTAAGCTTTCAATTGTTAGCCAAATGATTCACGCAGGCTCTGTACGATATAATACCTTGCAATAGCTATCTCGATTAAATATAGATTTTAAATCCGCTTTTCAAATCATATAAGTATCGGTAATTTGATTTTAACCTATAATCGAGTCTTCTCAATTTTTCTGACAGTCAACCGACAGATGATTTCTTTACTTTTACTTTTTTAATTAATCGGATTCGCTACCGAGAATGCCATTGTATTATATCAATACGTTATCTGTACCTTGTATAGTCGATTCGAATTTGACAGAACAAAATAGTTCAATTATTTATCTGTAACACAAAGGTTTAAACTGGTTGTGAAAATTAGCCTAAATTGCAAATTACTACATGGTCACTGTTCAACCACAATAACTCATCAATGAAAGTGCTTATAACTTGTCATAATACTAACGAATATTTTTAGATTTACTTACTGTTTTAATGTAGTACAAAAATATTTGTCTCATCATATACAGTTATAGAAGAATATAAGTATAACTACTCGTGCCAATTGTTTTCAAAGTGAGGCGAAATTGAACTCCAGTTGATATTTCAGATATACATTCCGCTGAACGGAAGCGCATATCCGTCATTCGCAAGTTGATTCCATTTCATTCCGTTCTATTCTGTGTTATGGTATGTAGACTATGTAGTAGGCTGATGTTAGAATTTTGTAATTTCATGTAATTCTCATCTGACTATAACAGATTTTATGAGGCGGGGCTAAGTACTAGAGAAAAATGTTATAACACACATTGCATTAAATTCTCTTTTCTTTACTCGGTGAAAACCTCCCATAAGAAAATCTTGGATCCACCACAACGTTATATATTTACTTCTAGTTACCTATCCACTTTTTACTCACTCTAAATTGATTAACTTTCACTATTTACTAATAATAATAGTGATTAACGTAGCAAAAACATTACTACGATAAATTAACAGTTTGCACAAACAGGTTTCGGGATAAAGTACGTATATTTCCTAAACGGTTTTCCTAAGCCATGGTACGGTAGCGTTATTAGGTACATAATTAATGTGTTTTTAGCGCATTAATCCCGTACTCTATTTGGTGTCCATCCATTATCGGCCCAATGTGAGGCCTGAGTACAACCATAAGGTTCCCACGGTCTGTGATTCCGCGGACCTTACCATGAACGATTTTTATTACGTAGCGTGTTCTGTAGATGCTAACCAATTTTGAATTCTGGTAATCATATAATTAAGGTATAATATAATTTGTACCCAAATCCGGCCCATCGTGTTATAACGACGCGTAGTTTGGAAGCAGAATCGTGCAGTAGGATTGTTGCTACCCAGGGACTTTTCACATAAAGATAAAGACAAAAATAATAACAGTATTTTTGGCGTAAATGAATTAATAACAATGTTGATAGTAATTTTGAGTCTTATTTTATACCTAAAACACGCAAGAATGGTAAATTGTTCATGTATAAAAACTCGTAACTCTAAAAAGTCTTATACTAAAACGCCTACAATTTACTGTTAGTCTACCACTCGATAATTAAGTAATCCAATACGGCGCATTGGATTTCACAGTGAGTTTGAACTCGGCTCAGAACGACAAACTTGTTTAATCAACGGACATTCCGACGTTTGAACCGAGTCGCTTCGATTCAGACAGAGTGAATCTTTGCTTTGATCTATGCACGGCATGACATTTCGACGGGCATTGCCGATTGCATTGTAAAATGAAAGGAAATTCTATTAAGCGTCACTGAAGAAATATTACGAGTTCGACTTTTGATGAATAGGAGAAGAGAGAAATTTATGACTAGGAACCTCGTCTCAAGGTTCTAAAGACAAAACTTTAACATTATTCCGTAATAAAAAAAAACCTAATGACCTCCATTTTCCGAAAGCTTAAATTATGTCATTCGTTGTAAAAAAGGGCCACAAAGTTCAAACATTTCCAGTTAAAGCTGGCATGGAAAGCTTTATGCTGCCGCATGAAAAATTAAACACTTTTCAAGAAACAAAAGCTCAGTTAATAAACGCAATTCAGGTAGATTATCTCTGTTGATAACCTACGTACGTGCATGGCTTCAGTATGCATAGCATGCATACATCCTGCCACGTCGCGGCACCGCAGGGAAGCGTGCTTAATTAAGCGACCTACGTCAGCTGATTCAACGGTAGATAGCTACGAAACGCTACGAAATGCTACGAGCGCGTAGTACGGAATTGTTTTGCTCTTTAAATATTTTCATTGTTTGTAGCTGTAGTGAGATTTGATTGTAGGCTTGGATTAGATTGTAGGCGTGCGTGTTTTTTGTGTCATAATGATAATTGGTTGAGAAACAACTTTATTATATCCTAGTGAAAAAAATACGGTAATTTATTAGGTATTAAGTAGTAACCACTATGTTTGGATGAGATCCTTGCGTAAACAAACAACGTAAAAGCATTACATTTGCATATCACATTTGTTCATAATGTTTTCAAAGGTGACCCAGCTTACACATTGAAATTATTTCCCTTTGTGTTTATTTACATGATTATTCGTGTGCCTACATGTCTGTATATTCAGTAATGAGTAAATAAATATGCAATTCACTCGACAATAAAATATTAAAACAATTTATTGTTTCATATATAAATGTATGCAAAAATTTATAATTACTTATATAAATTAAAATAACAACAGCGAATATTTTCAAACACTTTTCTCCATTACACAATTTTTTAACTAAATAACACAATATACTAAAATTCTAATTTGCACATAACGTTTAGAAAATAATTGCTACAATTACTAACCGATTGAATTTACTAGAGTACATTTTTCTACTATTTATTTTGACAAACGCACCTCAAAGCCATGCAAATTTATTTCACAGTTTTAGCATGCATGAACTCTTGCATGGCGTCCATTTGGTATTAAACTATAGACATATCACGATTGAACCATCGATCCTTATAAAAACACGGGATAGGCTGAACTAATTGACAGTTTTATTTTGCGTGCACGATAGGCTGAACTTTATTTTATCTTCCTTTTTTCAGTCGCTATTGCAGGGTTAGTACTGAAACCAATTCGAAAGCAAAAACTAGATTATGTTCTGTAAATCCTTTCTTTATTTAAACGATATAGCAATTTCTTTAGACTTATCGTTACATATATAGTTAAGTTAGTAGAAAAAGTATAATGAGCTATAATAATTGTGCTTATAAAAATTTGGTAAGATAGAAAATTAACAGACGTAATTAAAAAAATTAACTATATTATAAACAAAAGTAAGTAATCCTGTATGGTTTACCGTGCTCGCTGAGAAAAAAACGAATAAGACCCATTTAAGCCGTTAATTTTTAGTTTTTTTTTTATTTAAAGTACGAATGAGTTGGCAATATAATAAGTGGACAGACTATGCAATTTATTAAACAAGATAGTATTATTTTTCGGTTCTTTGCTAGACGTAACATTTATATGCTATAAATACTCGACATGTAAGAAACATTCTTTAAATAATAGAAATATCAAGATCCTAACACGCTTAAGCTTGAACGGTTCTATAAATACAAAAAGGTTTCATACCGTAATGTTCCAGCGTGATATTGAAGTATTACGCTTCATACAGCAGTTATCACGAGCAATATACTTTAATCAGGCATTTCGTCAGTCTGTTTATGAGTCCTCTCTGTGGATGCCGCGATGAGTTATATTAAATCATTTATTACATCAACATTATGGCTTATGATTATGATAGTCATGGTTGTATACGCTTTTAAGAGACTGTAAATACGTGCTTATAATCTCTAGTGCAGGGATTTTTAAACGGGGTTTTGTAGACCAGTCATTAGATTTCCGCCAAAACTTCTTCTACTTTTGAAGCCCAAAAACAAGGTCAAGTTCGGGGAATCGATGAAAAATGTAACAGGGAAAATAGACGTACGCCATAAAACAGGTCAACATAATGGGTTTCTTAAAATAAAAGGTACTTGGTTGGTATTCCTTTGCCAAAAGTTTAAGAACCTCTGCTCTTGTGTATATTTCTGTATGTATTTGTATATTCATACATGAAGAGTCAAACTTTGCATGCAAGCCACAATGCAGGCACGTACTAGGTTGATGTTTGACGAGGTTAAACTTTACTTGACTAAGAAATGTACAAAGTTAAGTTTTGTTTAAAATGTGTTACAAATACCTACACTCATTTTGAATTTCAAGCGAAACTCAAACAGTTTCATATTTTAGGAATAGACAAAACACATCTCTCAGTCGTCAGACGGAAGGCTCGACAGATAGTTGACATTGTAATTAACATTTTTTTAGTATTATTTTATGTAGTGGATTATTGGTGATGTTGAAATAAAACTTGATTTCACCTTTCATTAAGCATTAAAAACAAAAGAATATTTTTATGCATGTTGTTGCCTGTAAGTTGAGTCGATGTGATAATAACTAATGAAAATTTTATTGTTAACTTTAAAAATATGCACGTGCATGCGTTTGGAGACGTTTAGTTGATTAGGAGCTAACATTTTATACAGCAATATTATCTTATGTATATTTAAAATATATTATACAAGCAACATAAATCCATTAGGACTTGTAGAGTCCGAAAACTTATAATTCCTTGTATAAAGCTAGAAATTCATCGCGAATTTTCCACCAAGTCTTCATTTCCGACAAGTCTCGAGAAAACAACGATAATCCCGCATGAACTGAACGATGTTTCGTTCCTTAAACAAAATGCTTTGACTTTTAGTATCTCAGGGCGATAAGTATTATCCTTTTTATATAAAAACACCTACAAAAGGGCGAATAAATGTGATGCTTAGTTACAAAACAATTTTACAGGATGAAACCATTTGTCCTCAAAGTAAAGCATTTTTACGCAACTTCGAGAAGGACAAATGCTACAAATTACTAACTGGAATACTAATATTTACTAACAAGACTAACTCGAACTAACAATTCTAACTTCCGCAAACAAAAAAATCTCCGCCATTGGGAATATCGTTTTCTCTAACCAGATTACATATACAAGAATTTCTTGTATTGTAGAATAAGATATTAAAAATATAATCTATCAAGTTATACTTGTAAGACGAGAGCAGAGGAGACTCCGTATGTTGAGGTCCATTCAGCCTCAATCTTATTAGATCCCGCATAACTTTTGAGTCTTTATTGAACACGTGTACACGTTTACGAAAACGTGTCACGTTTATCACATTTTAAGTATTTGAGTTGTAGGTAACTATGGTATAATAAAAAAAGTATGCATGAGTTCTTTCCTTAGCAGAAAAATTGCTTATATTGTTATGAATTGTAAGTTATTTCTTCATTTCGAAGGAATAAATATTGCGACGCTTTTTATGAGACTCGTATTGGGCGTTTATTGGTAATAATAAAAAGTCGGGAGACTTTCAAGACCCCTTATAAGGTCTATGGTATTTTATTATCGTTTTTATTGTCAAGTTTGAATTAAGAATAAAAGAACTGTTTAAGGAAACATTGGGTATGCGTGGGTAAATTCAGACTCGGTATGGATTAAAGCTTCTGAAATAGCCAACAAAAAAAGAAAAGACACAAGTTGACAAGAAGGAATAACTTAGTTAATGAATCAATGATTAACTTGGTTAATTAATCAATGATTAACTTAGTTAATGAATCAATGAGTAGCTCAGTTAGTGAATTAATGAATAACTTAGTTAATGAATCAATGAATGAATTAATTAATTGAAGACAAAACGAACGAATGAATGACATGATATTATGATGAACGACAGCCTAACCTTACATTTCAAACGCGATACGCTCCCGCACTATATCGATTGACGACATATTCCGCTCTAGTGGACAACCATTGTCAAGATACGTCCTCTTTTATAGTCTGTTGCGTATCAAAATGGCCGGTCGAGCTAACAATGTAACAGGATAACAGCGGGGTAACAAAAATTAATGTCCATCGTTTTTCGATGTCATATCGAACGCGGACTCGCAACGTGAGTCTTGTTTCTGTAAAGGCGATTCTTTACTGGGAATATTGACCTATAATGTAATGTTATTTATTTATACATAAGTCAGTTCTTGACTATAATTCCGCCTGATAATAAGTGGCGATGAAGTTTAAGCCTTAAGGTGATAGGCACACTAACTTAGAAAAATCCTTTTCACTTTGATTAGATTATTATTATTTATTCTAGCAGATTTGTGTATTATATTAGTTAGGAAGTAGAACCTAGCATCACCTACAGTGCACTCGTAAAACTATCGGTAATATTTCTTACAACTTGTCATTATGAATGCTTCATACTTTTAATCGATTGCGTAATCAATTATCTATTATTCAGTCAGGAAGGCAGTATTGAAAAGTAATGTACTTAAAATCGATACTCTAACGTTACATTACAGCCAATCACTTCCAATAAGGAAGCACCTTAATAAACTCCTACAATGGCTAATAGATTGTTGTTTATAGGCGAGTTACACATGACACGCCTGTTTGTGATGACTGTTTATTGGCAAGGGTGTGGATAATCGCTACTAACGATGTGTTGAACCTTGCTTTTAGTCTGTAAACAGCCTTATAAAGTGTATGTTAGAATAATTTGAGATATTATTGCTACTAATTATTGTAAGTATCTGTCTTTTATAAAGCCGATGATATTATGGAAACAGTAGCGTAATTTAAGTACAGTCAAAGACGACTATAGTACAGTGTTTATGATTTTAAACTTATTATTATTTATAATGGTAGATACCTCATATTAGTGAAATTAAACAATATTATTTTACAGTGAATTTTTAAAGATAATTATTTTATTTTGTACTGCAATTAAAATTATCATCGCTAAAGCTTATTTCTTGTAAGAATATTTCTCTCAAGCTTATTTGAGCTTTTAGCCCACTACTCTTGGTTATAATATAACCCTTGAATGTCCTCTTATTTTTTACAATAATGCCTTATTGTATCCCAATGTATAAACAAGGCAAATATACGGAAATCGCAGTAAGAGGTCCAAATTGACATATTGTCTACGATATTAACCGCACTTTGATATGGGTGTGGGCTGGCATGTAACAAGGTCTACGGAATTTATATTTATACTGCCAGCAGCCTTCCTTTTGTATTGGGAGACACACACAAAATAATAGGCAAGAACAATGACATTTTTAACAATCCTTGAGACACAATGTATCGTATTGCGTTTTTTATGGTATAAGAATAGCAGACGAGCTTGCAATACCATTATCTCCTGCCGCCTATGAATATCTGTGACAAACCTTGGCATATAAGTTTAAAAATATACAGGTAACTTTCTTCAATATGGTCAGTTATTTTGGACTCTTTTATTACGAGTAATAAGGCCAGAAAATTATCCTAATATTTTTGATAAGGGTAACAGACATTTCAAAATAATTATCCAATTAATTTAATTCCCAATAGGTACTTTATAAGAGTCGTGTTTAACCCATTCACTTTTGAAAACCAATGGGTTATGAAATTGACTGAAATGTCAATCAAAATTCAGAACTTTCTACAGATTCATCCCACTGGAGTTATTTGTTCCGAGCTGATAATTATAATTTAAATTGGACATCGAAACTTTGAGTTAGAAATCTGATATCATCCAATAAGTTCTCAATCCGCAGTACGGATAACACGTCAATTTCATCCCACAAGTGTCATGTTTGAGGCACTCGTTACGAGGGAGATAAAGTGGCTCGACCTCGTGATTGCTGAGCCGAAAAATTTATGACCCAACACGATCTTATGGCTCAAAGCGATCAGGGAATAAACCGGCCCGATGCGCTATCCTAACAAACGGAGTTGAGAATTGTAAATACGAGAATACGGTGTAAAGCTGTCATAACCAGGGATGAGAATCATATGAAAATATATTTTTATGATAAATGGTGAAGATGGAAATAAAGAAAAGTAAATGAGATACGTACTGATAACTCACTTCAACAGACTGGCAGTTATTTAAGTGTGACGTCATCTTTATCATAATTTCATGCACATGCACGTAATGCACGAACGTAGAAGTTTTTAACTTGACGTATTTAAAGTTTACTTATAATAGAAGATGAGCAAGAAGCTTAATTTTATGTTATTGTTGCCATAATAAATTTAAAAAATCATATTGTATTCGTAAACAATTTTAGTTTCAGAGTTATATTTTTTTTCTGATTTTCAAACAGTTTTTAGGCTCTATTGAAAACTTAGATTTTATTATGTACTGCAATTACATTTTATTACATTGATATTAAATCGATGTTGAATTGTATTAAATGGAATAACTTAATGAGTAACAAGAACAACGAAATATTGCTTGTAAAACGTGGGAACAATAAAATGAAATTATTTCTTTCCTTTTGTCTCGGCGGCATCAAAGTGATTAAGCAATTTTGTTTTCAAAGAGAGTATCATCTTACAAGGGTCGCTACGAACCCTTTTGTTACCCTAACTTATG
>LGAG01000321.1:238583-252106 GCA_001278395.1 Lerema accius | reverse complement strand
ATTTCATTCCTTTTGTCTCGGCGGTCATCAAAGTGATTAAGCAATTTTGTTTTCAAAGAGAGTATCATCTTACAAGGGTCGCTACGAACCCTTTTGTTACCCTAACTTATGATGTTCAAAATCTTTTACAACTCTTATGTTAACTTTAGATCTCAGATTTTATAGTGACAATGAATAAATGATTATTAGGTTCTGATATCCGGCATTTTCTAAGGATGATAATTATGTCATTAAGTCTTGCATGATTAGTCTCAAGATATGAATCTTCAGGTGAATAAAGTCTACTACATAAGTGAATTAAGTCTACTTTTGTGACCCAGTTGAATTGATTTAGGTGCTTTAAGTCTACTTCCCCATTATTTATTTATTTAACCTTTTTTGACCATAACATAAATATCACGGTACAAATGGCGAGCAATGCTTAATGCTCTATCAGCTAACCATTGGACTAAAGAGAAATTCCTTGAAATTATTAAATGTGTTAGCCAATTTATATTTCTTAATAAATGTAACTGTCAAATTCTTAATCAGAAATTATAATTTATATACACATGTACTTATGAGTAATTGTAATTATTGGTAAGAGAACAATACGGCCATTTCAATTAAGGGATACTGATTAAAACACAAAACCGCTCATATTGTTTTTTAATTTAAGCTTTACCCTTTCGCCCAAATCAACATTCTACCATTGTAACTCATTTATCCGTCGCCAACAGCTGAAGCAATGTATTACTTACTTCATTAATTAAAGATTGGGACTACAAGGCGTAACTCATTTATTTTTACGTGTCTTTTAAACACTTAATTAAAACCGGAGGTCGTAAGAGACTTATATTAAACGTAATTTCAGTCACAATCTTTATGTGATGGAGAATTGGACATACATAGTATGTATGTATGTATTACTTACATACGCTAGAGACACATTACCCTCCTTCAGGCGCAGTCGGGTAAAGACACAAAATGGATGCGTAAGAACTTTCGTTGTGTTATGTTTGTTGAAAAAATGTTTCATCTTACACCTTTCATCACAAAAGTCGTAACATTTTTACTTTTAAATATTCATGTAACATCTTTGTCATTAACGCTCATGATATGAAAATTTAAAATACGACTCGTAGGTCTGTTAACAGGCAATTAACTTTATTTTATGCTAAATTGCATTTTCATTTATGTTATCAAGCGCTTCTTTATGTTGTCACGTTATTTTATAGCAATTTATTTTGATAAAGTGTGTCCCAAAAATAATGTTGGAGGGATATTAGGAGATGGAATTATTTCCGGTCTTTTACATGACCCCTTTCATAAGCACTTTTTTTTACGAAAGCTTTGATTTGTATTGCTAAAGACTAAGATAGCTGTTCATAGCTACCTGCAAAGTGTTAGGGCTCACAAGCCACTGCATTAACCTAAAATAAATCTCCCAAGTGTGTGTCAGGTCAGACACAGAGTCACTTAACCATGCGTGTAGTTACATAATTACTAATTAACCCATTAAACCTCACTGTCCGTGAACGTTTCTCTTTTAAAATTGTATACGTGTTATGTGTACTGTTCACTTTGGATTTTTAAACTTAACTATTTACTTTGCAGGTGGCAACATCGACGCTAGACTGTAATAGCAATTATGTAAATAATTCAATGCATAATATCTCTCTCTGTTTCATCTACCAAACAAAACCTGGTCTTGGAAACCCTTTATCTTATTGAGGAAGTAGTGTTAAAAAAATCATGCCAAATTACAGCTTTCTAGATTTAAAGTCTCTAAACTATGTTTAAGATGGGTTAAAGTACGGATGGGCAGACACACAAACGGAGATATATATTGAAACCATAAACGTTCCCTTTTTTCTGTCAGAATCCTAAAAAGATTCTTCGGTTTATATTGGTACTCTAGTTTGGCCAATCATAGTATTAGCCTAATGCATTGTAAGTGCCTAATAGTTATAACAGCTTCTAACTCAAATCAATAATTCATTTCAATGTAGATAGGGAATATTCGGTGCAACTATCGTATACATCGTAGAATAATCGATTGAATGACTATTGCAGAGAAACACGTATCTAAGGCCTCAGGCGGGCGAGTATTAAGTTGTTCGCAATTAATTATGCCACGATTAAAGTAACAATCGATTCGCTACGAAGCCGGTCTCATTAGGGCATCTCGTCATTATGGTAGTATTACTCCTGCCTATAGTGGTTTAGTAAAGTTCTTTATAGCAGGTTGATGGTAAGGAATAGATTTTTTTTGTTTCAGTAGGCTTTACTTAAATGACCAAGTTGAAGAAATGGAATAAAGTTTGTTACTCTTTGCGTAAAAAGTAAATCTTTGACTACTAGCCAATAGCTACCATTTTAGCTTTACTTTGAGAAAATATTGAGAAGTGATTCGATAATAGAGTTACGAGTATCTTCTCTCTAAAACGGCTGCTTTGACAGAACAATGAATAAAATACATAAATAATCCTGAACTCGGGGCGTTATTTAGGCTTTGTTTTATTTAAATCAGTCCACTTTATCAAAAAATTTAAAGTTTGTATGGGACCGACGTGACTGACAGTTGACGTGGTCAGCCATATTGAATAAACATACACCGAAGCGAAGCGAGGGCAAGTCGACTAGTTTATAATAAAAATGTGATTAAATTGAAATAAACTAAATAGGAAATCGGTTAGACTGTTGTGAGATAAGCGGGAATATCAGATACAAACTTAGCGAGATATGGGTACTAAAGCCATAGATTTCGTAACAAAGCGAGGGTTGTTACGGGCTTTTAATATTTGCGAATTTCCTCGGGCTACAGAAGAGCTGTTAGTAGTTAAAACAGGTTAATTTTCCGAGTTGCTCTGGGATCGCTTCTAACGAGTGTGAGTGTTCAAGTGGATAACTACTTCAATTTTATTACAAGAATTTCCTTTCATTCCTACCTAATTCGATATCGAGGATTAAGAAAACATCGTTTCTATTTTTCTATTTAATTCGAACATACCTGCAATTATAGTCAGGTTTGTAGGACATTATTTTTTCACTTATTACTATCGAGCAAATATTTCGTGAGTAGCTTTTTTTCGATGAGACGTCAAATTTCTTCTATGACAATGAATCTTAAATGTGGTACTTAAAGAAGGTACACAGGGACAAAATTATTTTAATTATGAAAATAGTATGTAATAAGTGGAAAAAAATGTTCTACGGATCCCGTATATTACATGAGTATTCTTAAAACGGGTTACAAAGTTGAAACATTACCTTTTAATATATAGAGAGAGGTAGTACCTTGCTAAGTGTTATCTTTTACTGCCTTTAAACCACAAACTTCATGACGGGTTTGTTTAAGTTTTAATTAATAATTTTGGAGCAGCTACAACGTTGTAAGCTGGTGCCTAGTTAAAAATTTAAAATTTTAATTAAATTTCTAATGAAGTTTTCGTGTTATCTATAGTTAGCGTTATTTATAATTGGAGAGTTTATCACGATTGTAGGAGATAAAGGTGAAATGTTTTTTTAAGGCTGTATGCACTAGACAAACTTGGGATATGGACGACAAACTATAAGGAATGAATTTGTAGAACAAAAAAGTCAGGGACAAAGAAATAATGTTCATGATTATTATGTAGATTACCCCTTGGCAACCAGCATGAACATAAATCTCTAACATTAAAATAGCAACAACTATTATTTTCGGTGGAGGACATAAAACCCTAAATTTATCGGCAGGGTTATAAAAGTGAAGATAAAAAATAATGTGGAAATAAACAATAATGCATTATAATTTTTTACAACGGAATAGTAGTTTAAAAGCTCTAATTAGTTTGATTACATTATATAGGTATCTGTATCATTATCATCAGTAAATTTTCGGTCGAGCACTAAGCGAAATTAAATTCGCTCGTACGTAGAGAACTAACTTTAATGTTAATTTCTGAAAGCAATTACCTAATTAAACTGATAAAGAAGTAGACGCACTATTTGTAGGTATGGTCAACGTCATAAATAGCTATTATGTAATTATTATTACTATCTTCAAAGCAGTGACATAATGCCGCTTTAAGGAAGTCGAAAAGAGAATTGATAACTTCAGTAGAGCCAATAATAAATAATTTTTAGTAATATTTTAATTTCATTGCCTGTAATAGTTTGACTGTTATGACGAAAAACTTGACAATAGCACCCCCTTTCGCGTACATTGTACAGTATATTGTACACCTATCCAATTGTACAGTTCGTGTCCAGTTCTAGAACATACACAATCCCTTATAAATACACCACTTTTTTTAAGCACATGTACACTAGACATATAACACTTTGATATACAAGGTTTCAGCGTAAACATAAAATAAAATAATGTAAATAAGAAAACTGTAAGAAATTGTCGAAGAGACTTATGTAATAAATAAATAGGGAATTTGCAATTCTAGAACGTCTGTCGTCACGTACGTTCTACGGTCGTTTGCGTGACACGTGACTATCCCGTATTTCCAGAGATCGCCAACTACGAGGAATTAATTAATAATTCCTGCTGTTTATAGATAAGTAATAAATTTTCGTGCTACGAATGATAGAACAGGGACAGAAGTGAAAATGCCATTTTTCGGTAATTAGTATTACTTCTCAAGTACAACTTGTCTAGTCATTAATAATTAAAAGTAATGTAACGCACATATTGAAAAATATTACGTAACAGAATTACATTGTAAAAAATATTTTTTAAGCAATGTTTTGAATCGATAATATTCAGTATTCTCCCAACAATTTATTAACTTGACCATTAATTAACGGTACATCTCTCCTTACGTTATTTTTTTTAACTGGCGCGTTATTTTTTACTGGCACGTTGGTAAAGGTTAAAACGAGGTACTACCTCTGATCTAATGACATAATGTCATCAACCAGTAAACTACGTGCCACGTACCCCGCGTCTCCTCTCATAACTAGGGTACGTGGGCTGACGGTTTCATTAACGACCTGTCAAACGTCAGCTCGCTTATTGCTTTTATATTATTTGCAAGAAAAACACGAGTGTCACTGAAAAATGAAGCGTGCAATATTGAATTTATAAACCTCGCATGGGTGCATAAAATGTCGTTTGAAAATATAATCGGAATACTGAAAATCACATTTTAAAAAGTGTGAAATATAAGCAAAGTTACGAGCATCAAACTCGTATATTTTTAAAATGTGCTGCTTCAGTATTTTTTAACATATAACAGGGCGTCAACCGTTTGTTTGTTTATTAATTTATGTTGCCTAGAAGGCACAAAATTCTATTAAATGTGCCGTCACGTAGCCTTTAAACAGCGGACAAATAGTACGCTTAACGATACCTCATTTGTCAGATTATGTTAAGTAATTTAGAAGTTAGCAGATATTATTATCTTAATAAGTCATCATGTTCAAGAGTTAAATGATAGATATTTATCATTAAGAATCAAAATGATTATCATGGTTTAGGTATCGCAAAAATAAATGGCAGAAACAAATTGTTTTCGCACGAATTTGTAGGATACGCGGTATTTTACGGATCGAGAAATGTGCCAATTTCATTTTGATTACGATCCCGTATCGAATAAAGTGATAATGCTTACGTTTTTCTATTGATTCTACAGTCATAACGGAAAATGGAAAATTTACTCATTCGGAAGTAAAGGAATCAGGCATGAAATATATTTTCTTTCCTCTATTAATTCTAATGTCTAATCCTAACTTTTGCTTAGTAATATACTGCACCTTATTATTTGAGCTCACTTGTAATTTTAATAATACGCTAAATAATAGATTATAAAATTATTGTATAATAAAAAAATAATCAAATAACTTAATAATTAAATCCAGTTTGTCCTCAAACGAATTGTCTTGAAGAGCTGGGGGCTTAAAAGACTGTACTTTCTTTCAGTTAAGTTCTTTCTTTCTTCTTTTTCACATTGTTAATGTCTTAGATGTCAGTACTGTAATGACTTTGCAACTAATATTGTTTGGGATTCACTGATCCATTGTTTCATATCGTCATAAGAATCATAGCTGGGATGTTTCTCTTACTAAATCAAGTAATTTGTCTTCCGTAAGCTGCCTTAGCACGCCAACATTCAAAACACGGCCCCTACTTATTATTCAAAAGGCATATTTTCAGCGAAAAAGTGGTAAGGGGATTTGATGAAATTATGCGAAGACTTTACGAAGTTACACGATTTTGCTCCAACAATATGCAGTTTGATTATGAAGAAAACTTGCTTTATATTTAAATTTTTCACCGATATTAAAGTGACCTTCTGTCTGAAAACTATTTGTTATTTATATAACGTGTAATTGTATGAGTTATTCTTTAAAAATAATATACCTGAACCTCTATCACACATTTAAACTAAGATTTAGTTTGCACAATTCTTAGCCACTTTAACCCTATGAAATCTTAAACACGAACGCGCCTGCACTTTTCTTAAAAATGTACTGAAAATGTAACCCTCCACAACCCTCCAGGTGTTAATATACAGATTTATTAAACGCACCGATTCATTCAACGCCCAAAAGCCGGAGTTGCGTCTAGCCTTTGCCGCGAATAAAACGATTTTATCGGCCCAACCGGAATATAGATGTAAAGCGGAAAATTCAAATTCGACTTTGGTTCCGAGAAGCAATTTTAACTTCGTGTAAATCGTTATTCATATTTGCTCGCTGCCTAGAATAATTTTACAGTGTAGTTTTATAAAAGTGAATAGGTAGGAAAAACCGGTAGGATGTGTACACATCGGCATTTAATAGTGGACTTTTAACAAACAATCAAAGTTTCTAGGTTCAAAATCCTTGCATGCACCTCTAATTAAAAAAGTTATGTGCGTATTAGATACTAATTATCACTTGCTACAGTGAAGGAAGACATCGTGAGGAATCCTGCACACATGAGAGTTTTCCATAAAGTTCTCAAAGGTGTGTGAAGTCTGCCAATCCGCACAAGGCCAGCGTGGTGGACTATGGCCCATACCCCTCACATTGTGAGAGGAGACCCAAGCAATGAGACAGTTATGGGTTGCAATGATAATGATGCTTAACAAACAGACTTCGGAGAACGTTTATAAATCATTCCTACACCACAAGATTGTAACTAACTTCACTTCTTTCATACTTGAGGACTTTCTCGGGATAGTGTTCTAGATGAGGCGTAATAAGAGTTATAAGTTTGCTGTGCGTCAAATTGGTCTATTCAGTCAGACAGCTAGTATAATATAATTATAATAATATTATGTTGCTTTGAAATGATAAGCTTTCATTGACTGTAGGTACATTATTTCTTCTCCGTGACTTCTTAAATGATTAATTGTTGATTGTTTGTATGGCCATTTTAAACATAGAATTTTAATAAACATTATGAATGTTTGTATTTGCATACAAATCACTAACGACTAACATTCATTAACTCTATATTATAGCTTTTGAAGAAAATTTGGAGCAAATTCTTATACTAACTTTAACGACTTGATCCCTTCAATGCTATATCAATGTCTGGCTTTTATTGGCCACGAAGATGCGACAAAAATAAAAATATTGTAGAAGAGAGAGGAGATGGGAGATTACTGATGTGAGTAGAGGTGAAGTAATGATAATAGCAGGTAAAAATACTCCACCACGCTGCCCCATTGGGTATTAGTAGAGGGGTAAGTGGTCAAACCAAGTCTCTGCAGTTTTAGTGTCCTCCAAAGGCCACCCTTATGGCTTAACGACAGACATCTAACGATAACAAACCATGCCATTTAACGATAACAAACTAAGCCGACGGTGACGGCTTAACGTGCCCTCCAAAGTATACAAACAAAAATAACCTTAACGTAAATAAACGTTAAGAATAAGATCGTATCTAACACGTCTAAAGTTAGATAAAAATGTATTATTTTTCTCACGAATTGTACTGAAAACAATAATTCTTTATAAAAGATCCAAGAACCAAGAGGTAACTATACATTTTTGATGCGATAAAACGATTAACGTTCCCGTAGAGACGTTGAGAATTACTACTGCAGGTTTCTACAAACACAATAAACGGTAAATGCAATAAATCTTTTCGTCTAGCACCTTCTCTCTATTGTATAGCTCAAAGAATTGGATGAATTAGGTTTAAGATATATGTTGCAGATTTCTCTACCAGTATTAGGAACCATGTTTTAAAGATTGGGACTACAAAACGATGCTCATTTATTCCTACGTCTATAAAAGCTGTAAAAAAGATAACTATTATAATCAAGATCCCAAAAAGCCTATTTGGCTAGCTTGGAACTAAAGTGGTCTATGTTACAAAATAAAGTTATCAAACGAATTGCGTTTAAAGTCACTATGTTTAAATAACCAATCAAATTCTAAAGTGTTCAACTATTGTTTTTAAGTTCAAAAATGCTCATAGTCAAAAATGTTACATAGACCACTTTAGTTCCTAGCTATTTTAACTATGCCAGCAAACTTATAAATATGCGCCGGCATTCTTAAGAAGGATTTTAAAGTTGACCCTTCTCATATTAATAACAATCTTAAACTTTTCGTAAACACATAATTAACTTGTAACTATCTTATTGTTCCTTAGCTAAGGGGTTTATTAAATACCTATGAAGACAAACCCATTAACGAATGTTAATTAAACCAAGGGCTTACAATAATTTTATATACCGTAAACGGGTATTAGATATTCACCAAGTAAAGTCAAAGGTTTCAATTATTAATTGAGATAACCTATATTTTCGATTAACTGAGACCATGTCAAAGCGTGATTTTGTCACGGAATCCATAGAAGTTTTATTTATTAGTCAAACTGTGAATAAGTAATGTGTACTAAATTGTATGAAAATTTATTATTTTTTTAATGACCAAATATATTTCGAAACATTTAACTTAAGGTGGTAAAATAAGTAATTTTTTTATATCCATATTAGAAAATCTTCTAAAAAAAATCTTACGAATCCATATATTTTTTAATATAGAACAAAATTATTTTTTTCGCTTTAATAGTCTAAGATTTATCAAAACGTTGAATAATTTAAGTTTAAAAAAGCATTGATATAATTTACGGCTTGCAATTAATCCAGTTATGACTTGATAAGATTGCAATTAATTAGACCGGAGAACAACTAGTTGATTAGTTCTTGAAATCAATATGCTGTTTACACACGTTGGGTTTTATGTAAGTACAGCGTTCAAAATAATAGTCATTGCATGTCTTAGTCAAAGCTTTATCTTAGTGCTTGGTCGTATCTGGTATTATCTCCTATTTTTTCTAACTTACCTTAACCTTAACTTGTGATCCCATCCGGAGAACTTTGTATTACATATAGTTATAATTATAAGGTTTATACAGACAAATTAAATTGAATTTACCGCTATTTTTCTTCAAACTTTTCTAAATTTGTCAGGAATATTTTAAAACTAAAATTAAACATATCGGTTCAGCCGTTCTTGCGTTTTAGCAAGACTAACTACCGCTACCAGCAATTGTTTTGTATATTTAGATGTAAATTAATAAAATAATTCGTAGTAGTATTTGTGTTTAGACCAGATCTGTAAAATAGGATAGATCTAAACCGCACTCACTTGGTAATTATGAAGTTTAACGAAAAAGATTGCAGCCAAGATATTTTATGTAACTTCATAGTGATACTCAGAGTCAAAAAGATCTTTTGGATTCATAATCTAATTGACATGTCATGAATAGCAAGCGGGAGTGTTGAGCGCACAAATCGTTGTTCATGCCACGATTTTCCTCTTCGCTGGCTGGGGTCAAATATTTGCGATGAAATCACAGAAATACGTGCCCCGGATTTGAACTCAGGCTATGTTCCAGTTAGGTCATTATTTTACGAGGATCCAAGTGTTTAACGGAAATCTTTTTGATGAAATATAAAATTTTGGTTAATTTAGTGTCATAAATCACCTTAATAATTGTTTATAGTCTACAGTCCTACTTAATAGAAAAAAAAATAAAAATTATACTTACAAGTTTTCCTTAATTAGATAGGTCGTTTGTTATTATCTAACAAATATATGTAAGTACTTAGTACCTTACTGACTATCTTTTATTAACTACGCAGTATATCCTGTTGCAGGTCTTTTTATCAAGAATATTTATAGGATTGGCGTCTTCAACTTCGGAATCGTTAGAAACTATGGGTAAAGTATAATATTTTCACTTTTAAAAGCAATTTGATTGTTTTTAAATAATTTTGTTTATTATTTTCTGCCTTGTGATAATCATGTTGTCTATAAAACTTAGTTTTTTTTTATCTAACATTAACAAGTGGCTGTACACTTACAGATTCTGTTAAGACCTTGTTGGAAAACCCTTCGCCTTCGGATTCTTCCGGAAGTTTTGAAGATCATAACACAAGTAACTGTTGCTAAATAATTTATTGTTTTATGTGTATATCTTATAGTCATTATCTAAAGAATGTCTAGCACATTATAGGGCAGGTGTCTCATTAGAAATAAAAAAATAATAAAAAACATTTTTTTTCAGTTCTTAAAGAATATAAAAAACTTGTCGGTAAGGATTATCTGTGTATAATTATAGTGGTTTGTGCTTCATCATTGCATAATTAAACTTAAAAATTTATATTACTGTTATTTAGAGAGGAAAGAGATAGAAGATTTTAGTAAGTATAAAAAAGCCTCTGAAAATTTAAATAATATATTATCTACCAACCGCTATGTAAAATTTCAGCGTTGGGTTTATTTAAACCGGTTTTATTAATTTAATGGGTTGTTCTTATTTTCAACGCTCCATTTTGTACATTAGTAGCCGATCGTTTTTGCGTTACCAAAGACGAGTCGTTAAAAAAAAAAAAAAATCATGACGGCCAGTAAATTAGTCAAATAGTTATAAAAAAGAACATTGTTTCACAGCGTGCACACATCACACTTAGACCAAAAATCGACTCAATCTTCAGAACAAAAAAGTGAAGTAATTTTTTTATGATTTGACATAAGTCACAGAGCCTGCCGTGCAATATGTCAGAACAAGTTATTTTTTTATTTTTACGTTGTTTTTTTTCGACTACGCTTTTTGTTCCTAAGGCGAAGTCTATATATTTGTTGGTCTAAGGTAGGCAAATTATGGGCAGGCATTTCAAGAAGTAGGTATAAGGTGGTGAATATTATTATGTTATTTCTCATAATAATTATAATTTTTCTGTTTTATTAAAGATCAGCAACTAAGTGACGAAGGTATTGTTGTTAATATACATTATTATTATATATATACATAATATTATTGTATATATACATTATATTTTGTGTCGTCTAATAGATAAAGTATTCTTACTCGTAACTCTTGTTACCTAATAAAATAGTGAGCTCCAATATTCGTGATGGGTATCATACTATTATTAAAATACTGGTTATAAATAAAATTACAGAGATATCAAGGGCACAGTTTTATGAAGATCTGCTTAAAACAGTTAAAATGATCGGTGGTAAGTTCTTATGAAATACTTGTAAATATATTTCATTATATTTTACTGGTAGAACATTCAACCTTTTTGTTTCAGAAAAGATGGGCTAATCCTTGAGAAAAGGTTAAATTTTTTCAATACAACCTGTAGTTATTTAAATTGTGAATTTTCTTGTTTTATAAAATATACTTTTTTTCTTGTTATGTTAACTTGGATTATTTATTACATAATAAATACCTCCCTCCCCCCCGAATAGGTGAATCACTCGGCGATATTACCGATTTTAAGTGATATTATAATTTTCAGTTATAAATAGCAAACGAATTGATATATTCATTACCCAATCTTTTATGTGAGCTTAAAGCTTAAAAAGCGTAAATCCTTTACATAAGCTAAAAAGTAAGCGGATAATGGCCCTTTAACCCTTACGCTGCAGTTCCTGTAATAATTAAGTCGTCACGTTTTAAGCTTCATAATAATTTTAATGACGGTTCCGCTCAGCAATATACGAATAAGCGAGGTTTATTACTCGATCTCTAACTTGCAGACATACATATATTACACCATTTAAAGAATATAGTCTAATTGAACAAATAAATTTTATAACTATAAAAAATTAGAAAACTACAGAATTTTTAAACTAAACTTTTGTTAAATTGTTTGACATTTCGGTAAAATTTCGCCCACAAAACGAGTCATAATATAGTAAAAACTAAGCTCTCACTATCTAATGAAAAATCACTGTTGATTCCCGACAAGTTGTTGAATACTTTGAAACTCCATGGAACAGGAGTTTAAGTTCCGCAAACTCGTTATCTTAACAAGTGGGGCCAGTAAAACTTGGATCGCTTGATTGGATTCCATACGGTAGCAATTGGCCGTGAAAAATAAGTGCAGTTTCGAGCGGAACTGTTCTCTATTCCCACTTCACTAGTGGTCTCAAACTTCCGCTGTTGAAGTAGGTATACGCTTAATTCTATTGGCACAGTATCTAGTTCTATAAATCTGCTTTTGCTTCACTTCGGTAAATCTATTAAATTATTTGCCAAAAACCAGCATTCAGTACTTCTCTTCATAATAAAGTTTAGTCAATCTAACAAGTTTTAAAATAGATAAAAAATATGGTGTGACAAATAGTTATATTCTGTGACAATTTCGTCAGTTAAAAAGTCCCGTTGAAATATAGTTGACGTTAAGATTGATATCTTCTAGTTACATTAATCGAGTTATTAATCTACAGTTTGACATTTATGGTCAAATTATGATGAGAGAGCAGGTGCTGAAGTATACAAAGATAATCAGTATCTAAGTATACATCGTAGCTTCATGAATAAAATATCACGTACAATTAAATCGCTCCAACGCTACTTTCTACTCGGGCGAGTTTAAACTGCTAATTTGACGAGTCGTCAAGCACAGACTCAGAGTAAAGGAAAGGGATGTAAACTGTTCTTAAATTTAAATATCGCATGTTGGCAATGGCAGAAGCGCATTGCGGTTCAAGCTTTGCGGCAATTCTCGGTAAGTAATATTTCATTTACGGACGCATTGAATTGAGCGGAACAAGCTGCGCCGGACAATTTATTTGACTGATCCTATTTCAGCTGGAAAATCAGTAGCCTCTTGTGGTACTGTGTAGTTGTGGAAAATGGTCTTATTTATTATGGTACTTACAGCTTTTGTATGTAAGTTATACATATAATTGTTTGCACATCTAGGGGAATGAGTTGTGTTACGTTTATTATGTGATATCTATTCGGGAAATGACTTATGTTACGTTTATTACGTTATGCTTATGGTTTCACTGATGTGAAGAATTTACTATTTCGTGTAGCCCACGCCTTAAAAGAATTTTAAGTCCGACCGAAACTGGTTTTTAGCCGAAACCAAATCTTCGGCCTTATTCTCAATATCAGCAGAAACCGAAACCGAACCTTCAGTTGAACAATAAAAATAAAGAATCTTTTCAACTAAGTTATTGAGGTAATTTATCGCACCTACTTATTTTATACAATGTTTAAAAGTAGGTTGCTTGATAAGATTCTTTACAGATAAAATCTAAGTAGATCTTCAAGTAATATGATAATAAAATAATTATTC
>LGAG01000321.1:197126-225774 GCA_001278395.1 Lerema accius | reverse complement strand
GTACGAGTAAGACAGTTTAAAATTAGAATGTTTTCTTTTCAGACATTAAGATAGTTCTAGATTTTGTCCCTAACCATACAAGTAACGAAAGTGAATGGTTCATTAGGTCTTCGAACCGAGACGAATATTATAGTGACTGGTACATTTGGGAGAGCGGCCATTTAGACAGCCAAGGAAAAAGACAGCCTCCTAATAACTGGGTAAAGTATACTTTTGTGTTTAATAACTGTAAAAACGGTTTATTTTACCACGAAAGATAATAAGTATCAAGATCATTAGTAGAATAATATTTACCGAAGAATGCTTTGATATACAAAATAAGTAACAGCTTGTCTGTTACCTGTCTCTCAAAGATTCGGTTGCGAAATCATTTCTTTTGTAGGGTACTTCATGTGAAAATGAAATTGTTGAAACGAAGTTATGTTCTTGATGTTTATTGGCTACAGTAAATGTAATATTAAGGAGAACACTAATAAGAAGTGGTCTAGAGGACTAGGTCCCTACAGCATACTCCACGCTGCTTCAGTGAGGATTTGTGGAGTGGAAAGTGTTCAACGCAATTATAAGAAGTATTTATGCCGTCTTAAAGCTTCCGAAATGGCTTAGAGACTCACCTAATGATAACAACTGAAACCTGCGTCTTATGGTGCTTTACAAAGCAAAGCACGGTAACGCTAAAGAAATTTTACTACAAGCGGTAACCCATCCACTTTCCGACCCCAACGCAAGCATAGGTACATAAACTTGATGGCGTTTTTCAACAGTAAATTTTATACGACAGACGATACAGTAGGTATAATTATAATTATATTTAATACTGACAATGGCTGTGTCTTACAGATAAGCTTGTTCAGAAAAAGTGCATGGACTTATTCACCAAACAGAGATCAGTATTATCTGCATCAGTTCAGTAACGCCCAACCAGATCTTAACTTCCGGAATCCTGTTGTTGTCGAAGAAATCAAGGTTATGATTTTAAACTTTTATCGTCGTGGATACTAAACATTTTAATGTTAGATAACGGGTACTCACGGCCTATTCTATACGGTTAGTCTAGCCGTAACCACGATCCATGTAACTAAGAGGAAATATCGGGATAAAGCCCTTTAAAATATAAAATTAAAAATAGTAATTAGATAAGTACAGTAATATACAAAACGTAATTCTCTCTCTTTCTATCTTCACTTAATTATAATCTCTCTCTCAACTTCAGTTCGACTCGCCCGATCACACTTTTCGAAACGTAACTTTATATACCTCCGATTTTCAATCATGAAGATTATTGTTCATAACCTTCGTAAATCAATTGCCTGAAAAAAAATCTTTTTAACTTAGAAAGAGCAAAATTAATAATTCTTTTTGAAATACAATCAGTATCTTCAACATCCGATACATCAAAATAAACATCTAGAACGATTTTTCTTGTAAGAGATATGGAATGGAAACGAAATGTCACGGCATTCAATTAGGATATTGTACTTGAGGCTACCTATCTTTTATAATATCTACTAAAATATTGAGATTTTTACTACTGAAGAGGTAAAAAACGTCTTATGATGTATCTAGGTATGTATGTAGATAATATAAAGTATCGTAATCTGTTCCTGCATAACTGCTCCACTAATCATAATACATGAGATATTTTAGATGATAATTATAGCTTAAATTTTATACCATCTTAATAAATGAAATGATATGGTTTCATGAAAATCGTAAACATTCATTATTAAATTTCTAACGTTTGTTTAATTTGTCTATGTTTGAACTACAAATATTTTTCAGAACATTATAAAATATTGGCTAGAGAAAGGAGTGGCTGGTATGCGAATGAGTTCAATGAACCTTATTTTCGAAATTGACAAAGACTCTTTTGGGGGGAGATATCCCGACGAGCCGAGGACAGGGATACCAGGACTGCATCCCGACGATTACGATTACCTCCACCACATTTATACGAAAGATCTAGATGATGTGTATGACTTAGTATCGCAGCTGTATGAAGTATTCGATTCTATTACACTAAGGAATAACTTAACCAGGTAAAATATATACTTAAATATATCAAATGTCTATTAAGAAATTATGGCGATTCTTAACAGTGTCAACGAAACACTCCACAAACCCGTTTGTTTGAGGGTTTTTCCATAAGTATATGTATTTACTTTGGACCCGGTCGCTTATCTACATAGTATTTATCTACTGTTTATACCACCACCCTCAAGCTATAAGTGCTAATATCATGTTTGATAATATTAAATGCGATGTAGAAACTACATATAACATAATATTATAGATCCCGTCCTGGTTTTCTAAAGACTGCTATTTCCATACAGTATAAACTGACAATAAAAATGTTACTCCTGAATAATGCAGCATATGCAAGGGAAATTGTAAAAGCATGTTTGAAAGCTTTGTTACATATTTTTCTGTGATAAAATTACCCTGCATTTGTAAGCATGGAATAATACAATGAGTTAAGTTATTCAAAATCATGTAATGTGACGTAATGCGCCATTATGCAATGCAAATGTTGATAGCTTTGAAGATAAAATATTCTTTATCAATATCTTTATTGTGAAGGGAATAACAATATACGAGTAGTAATGAGAAAAGAAGCTAACAATGCAAGGATATTCTTAGAAAACTAATTAACTACTCGAATTTGTACTTTATTGTTTCAGTCAGTGGTATACATAACAGCTATCTTTAATGAAGCAAACAAGCAATAATTACTGTTTCTCAACATTAAGCTTAAATATTTTGTTAATAAAATGATGTTCATGATAATTATACTTTAGAGAACTATCCTTTAGAGAACTCTATGAATATGATTTTAAATTAGTCGATGATATTTCAATTGATACCTCGGTAGAAGTTTCAAATACTTAAAATTTTACTTTACTTTACTCAAACCCTCTGACAATAATTGCTCCAAAAAATAATATAATTGTATATGTAATAAATATATGTAAGTACAAGACTCTCACCAAACTTACTATCAATTCCAATTTATCACAGAATTATGATGACAGAAGCTAGAACAAGCATAAAAAATGCAGTTAAATATTACGGCGACAACGTCCATGCCGGTGCACACGTCCCCATAAACTTTGGTCTGATTGAAAATCTTCGTAAGAATTCGGATGCTAGAGACATCAAATATACTATAGATCAATGGCTGACCTACAAACCTCTTGGGAAACCTGCTAACTGGATGGTAAGACCTTTGTCTCATTATCCTTTAAGGACAGATGATCACCTTTTGTAGTGTAATCTAGATCTCAATTTCCCAAAATATGACGAATCGTTTGACACCTGACTTAAGCAATAACGTGGTGGCTACCCAGGATGTTTCCAATCATACTAATAATAATATTTTCCGATCAGACGGCTCTTGTAAAGACATTTTTACTACTTATCTCAGTTTATTTTTTAGACTGGAACTCATGACTACAGCCGAGTCGCAAGCCGGTTCAGACCTGGATTAGTGGATGCTTACAACATGCTTGTGTTACTTCTTCCTGGCATTGGGATTGTCTACATGGTACTATGGTTTTTTATTAATGATTTTATTACAGGAATAATAATTCTACAATATCATCTTGTTTCCCAAATAATGAATGACTGAATTTTGTGTTTATATCAAAATACATTTGGGTATTGATTTTTAACTGACAAGCTTCTTAAATTTTCTGAATCTTTTTATTGATGTTTGATGGTAAAGTGTACCTAAACTTCAAATAATATAATAGTAAAATCAATAACTATCTATTTATGATTGAAAAGGGTGAAGAAATAGGCATGACGAACGGCTTCGTGCCCTGGGTTGATACAAAGGACCCTCAAGCTTGTAACACCGACGATCCAGTACATTACGTAGATGTTTCGCGGGATCCTGTTCGTACGCCGTTTCAATGGAGCAATGGAAAACACGCAGGTATTTTAATTACTTAGAATCTTACGTCAAATACTTCACTTAAGAGTATTGGAAGCCTACGCAAAGTACAAAAGACTAGTCCTTACTTACTTACTTAAAAGTCTACTTTATTCAAACGAATAAAATTAAGTAGGTAAAAATCGACAAAATTCTTCAACCCATAAATAACTCTGCATTTTATTATCCACCAAACTCCATACTGAAAGGTTCAAGCCCTAACATCGTAATCGGATAACCATAAAGTGCACATTACCGCACCTCCGAGCCCCAAAGTGAATTTACATCCCTTCGAGGAAAACGTGAGTTGTGGATAGGTTGAGTTAAATGGGTTACATTTATATAGGACATTATTCACGCCAGTTTTATGCTCGTTAGTGTTCCAGGGATAAAAATAACTCCAAATTGGATTAAATTACATGGAACATTATATCGTTCATTTTTGTTCAAATGGAATTTTCATTTCCTTTGCTGTTATGCTCATCATTTTTAGTATGATGATTGAAAAAATAGTCTAGTAGATTTTCTCAAAGCTTTTGATTGACCTGGAAGACTAAGTGGTATTATCAGCAATTAGCAGCTATAGGCAATTACCAATGGAAGGAACTAATCATGACTGCATGATCCGTCCAGCAAAGTACATACGTGCTCCATAAGAATTAAAGTATGGCTAGAACTCACCAATGGATGGTACTTCTAAGATCAAAAAAATTAAGGTGGTATAGATTCTAAAGTTCTACGGTGTTATATTAGGTTTTACAGGAGCTGACAAAAGCTGGCTACCGGTGGCTGAAGGCTTCGAAGGTATTAACGTAGCTAACGAACGATCAGCTGTTCGATCTCACTACCAAGTATATCGAGCTCTGATGAATCTACGAATGCGAACTGCCTTTAAACTTGGAAGATACGAGTCTCTAGCTTTGGGTACTGATGTCTTCGCTTTCAAGAGGTGAGGATTAAGTGTTATTAGAACGGATTATCTTGTATATGAGATGCTCACTACCCAATTCATCTTGTGTCGATACTAAGTGATAGACTGAATTAAGTACATTGTGTACTTTTGATAGCTTAAGTTTATCTAATTCTGGCGCAATCGGGTCAAAAAGAAACACGTTTTGAAATATTAATTTGTAAGTAATAAATATGAATAAAGGAAAAATAACGCCCTGAAAGCAACTTCTATTATCGAGTGCTAAAAGTATACTTTATTTCAAAATTGAATCTTTGTCTCTTTTTTCCTGTATTGTTTTGATGTTGATGAATGAATTTATTTATTGTTTTGTAATGTTTCCTTTCGTCTTGTCTGTTGCTACTCTAGAATAAGATTTTGTTTTATCGATCATGTTCTTCATATTTTTTCAGATGGTACAATGATGACACATACATCATAGTGATGAATGTTGGCAGGACTGACCAAATAGTAAATTTGACGGCCTTCGATTTAATATTTGGTCAACTAGAGGTAGAAGTGAGCAGCATTCTTTCTTCGAGAACTTACAGGTATATTGTTTCTTTATTTATTCTTTTCGGCTGTTTTATGATCGTAAAACGTGACAGTAATTTAAGTATGTATTTCGTCTTGCGTAAAGCCGATGATATGATAGGTATTGGCTATCAAGACATCGGGGTTTTCCATGGGATCAGATGCTGATAAATTAATAACTACTGCACTGCAATGATATTAATGTAATTTAAATTTAGCTAAGCGAGCTGGTAGTTTCTAAGATGAAATAATAAAATGATTTTTATTTATATTAAACTACTCTAAATACACCCTTGTAAGATTTAGTAAGACTTTATTAGACCCGAGCTAAACAGTGGGAAAAATATGGGTATAAATTATATGAATGCCTACGTCTCTATATTCTCGTCTACTTTACCACAACTCACCATTTGATTTTTTGCGTGGATAGGAATCGAACCCAGACCCTTCTTAACATCAATCCGGCAAAGTGAGCGGTGTTGGTCGCCCTTCTTATTTGTTTCATGATAATGTTTTCTGTTACAGTGACAACGTACACGCGAACTACTTAGACCTGACTCCGGATGAAGCCTTAGTATTGAGAATGCAAGTGTAGAAAATATCTATGCAAGTCGCATTTGAAATTTGTCCGTATAAATTTTAACATCGTTTAACAATAAAATACTTTCATACACTTGTTATTTTATTGCATAAATTCCAGTGCCAAAAGATTCGCATAATCGATAGTTATGGCACTTGCAACAGCACCTTTGATAACGATATCAATTGTCGTATCTACATTAAAAAATATTTATCCGCATTCGCATTCAAAATTCGCATGTTTGTGTTTTTAATTAACTCCTTCGGCCTCCGCCAATCGGCATTGAAGCAGGGAGGGAGTAAGTTCAAGGCCTCTTCAGTTATAAAGAAATATTTGAGCTTAGCAATAGCCAATAAAACGGGTCGAAGCCTTACACCCATGGTTCTAAAATACAATTCCCTGTGTCCTGTTCCCTGTGTCGTCGGTGTTATGGACAACACAAAGACAAGAAAGTATTACCCAAACCGAGAACAGAAATTGAAAATTATAATTAAACTTTTTTCTTATCTGGGAATCGAATCCTGGACACTGCACTACTATCCAGCATAGCAACCATTGAGTCATACGGCTTGTCAGTGTTCATTCATCATCATTGCAACCCATAACTGTCCCACTGCTGGGCTCGGGTCTCCTCTCACAGTGTGAGGGGTACAGGCCATAGTCCACCACGCTGGCCTAGTGCGGATTTAGTATCTAATACGCACATAACTTTTTAAATTAGAGGTGCGTGCCGTGGGGTTTGAACCTAGGATCTCCCGTTCGAGAGACCAACGTTCAAACCACTAGGCTATCACACCACTAGGCTATCACTTGTCAGTGTTATGGCTTTGAAATTGTGATAAGGTAACTGCATGACAATAGGTACTACTGGAATTCTATGACAATCTCGAAAGTAACATACTCGTATAAGAATAATCTTGCAAGATATCAGTAAGTTGATATCATATCTAGAGGGTTTTGTTTGTTAGTTAGTTTCAAGGAATAAATAATAATTTCTGTTATATAATTAATTGTAACTAGTGAGTCATCAGTTAATAATTATTTATAAGTTCACTTCTGTATGATATGAATAAACAAAAAATAGTAACATAGCTTAAAAGAAACCAATTTGATTACGGATTACTAATGAGTGAGCTTTGAAAACAATAGGTCCTGCTCATTTTAAAACTTTTTGGTTTAAAACAATGGGGTTGATTACTGATTACTTACTCGTATGAGAGACTAAACTGCTTAAATAACTTTCACGACAAAAAAAAACGAAAATCACGTATCAATTCAATATTTTGAACAATTTTTAAACCTTGAAAAAAAAGTTGCGTAGGTAAATCTCTTATAAGCTTTGTACTAAGTCTCAGTATACTAAGTAGCTACTCCTACAATATTTTTGATATAATTTTTAATGATACAGTTACTTTCGCTCATCTCCGAGCCAAGATCATAACTTTTAATAGCTACAACATCAGACATTTTGCTTCTTATTTATTGAACACAAACTTTCCTTTATCAGTCTTTTAGCCTCCTTCCATCCTTCAGCTGAAAATTAATTTCGCGGACGCTTAATGATAACAAAGTTTTTTATAAATAGACATTTACAAGCGAAATCTTACAATTAAAGTTGTAAAAGAAAATAATTGCTTGGCAGTTGACGGCTGTAGGAATAAAGTTGGAAAGTTAAATTAATACTAACTAATAATACATATTAATTACTTTTGTTTTAGCTCTATTTTTATTTAATATTGTTTGTTATGACGACATTTTCAAAATTTCTACAATTTTATTGAGTTTTTTTTTTAATTAAAATTCGGGTTTCTCTGGCAAAATTAAAAGATTTCCTTTTATGTAACTCTTGTATTTTTTTTTTACTTTTATTTTGTAACAAGTTTTCTGATTATTGCTCTTATTGATAATGATGCACTATATAATTTGAAATATCTTTGAAACAAAAAATTAGGATGTCTTTATCAAGCCACTAGTGAAGCGTTACCTTATTGATTAGATATTATCTATTATCTATGAACACGTTATCTACATTCGAGATTTTAGGTAACTGTTTCATCAACAGTATAGCTTTTTATACATTAAATCGCAAGTCTCTTAATAATTAAAAAAAAACATGGACGGTGCGTAAGAACTTTAAGGTACTGTAACAGAATTTTTAAATCATCTTTTATTTATAAATCTTTATTGTAAAAAACATACAATGAGCGGACATAATGCTTAGTGGCATTCCCTACCAGTCAACCCTTAGCTAAGATGTGAATGTTTCGTAAAGGCATTATCATTTTTCATTGGATGATTAATCTGTTATTTGCCAGCTGTCGTATTAACAACATACTGTATTATATCGCTTAGTATTATCTGTTCAGACAAGCAGCTTAAATCTGTGGTATATAAGACAAGAAACATATTGAAATCCGTGAGTGGTATCTTTCTTCACCATGAAGTTAGTAATACTTACAACCTTGTTAGTTGTTTGTAGTGGGTCGGTTGTCAAGCAAGATGAAAAACAGCTAGAATGGTGGGAAAGCACCATTTTTTATCAAATCTATCCGCGGTCTTTTGCTGATAGCAACGGAGATGGAATTGGCGATCTTAAAGGTAGATTTTGGTAAAAATTCCGCTAATTCGATTTGTAGAAAGTGCCGCATGCTTTTTTTAACTCGTCACATTTTTTTTGTTATTGGGTCTCGCTTCTAAATTAACTTTTATTATTTGAAATATGTTTAATGTCTTTGATTAGAAAAACGAAGAAATTTTATTTCTGAAAAGAAAAACAACATATCCAAAACTGATTTACCTGATTTCTTTTTTAGGGATAACATCAAAACTGGAATATATCAAAGAGATAGGAGCTGGGGCAATATGGCTGTCTCCAATGTTCCAATCTCCTATGTACGACTTTGGTTATGATATTGCTGATTTTTACGCCGTACACGACGAATACGGAACTATGGAAGATTTTGATGAACTACTCGATAAGGCAAATAATTTGGGTTAGTACCTACTTTGCTTACTGAAAAAGTTACATACTGTATTACATTATTATGTTATTTATGCCCGTTTTGTGAAAACTGCCTTTGCTATTATGATGATTGTATTGATTGTATCGTTAAGTTATTAAGGCCTGAAACAAATGACTAGCTATGTTTTAAATGCATGTTTTGAAGAAAAAAAATTGTGTAGACTCTACTTTTCAATTGCTTTATTCAGTTTTAAGAAATTGTTATAGTTAACGGGCTTTACACAGTATAGGTTTACACTTTGTTTGCGACAGCAAATAGAACTTACCATCGATTATCGTCACTTACTTGTAACATCATTTTAACATACGCATTAGGTTTATTTCCACCAAATACATTATTTTCCCCAAAATGTTTTTGCAGGAATCAAAATAGTCTTAGACCTTGTACCGAATCACACGTCGAATGAGAGCGTGTGGTTTCAAGAAGCACTTAATGGCAATGAGAAATACCTAAACTACTTCGTATGGGAAGATGGAATTATTGATGAGAATGGAAACAGACAGCCACCCAATAATTGGGTAATTTATTTTTCTTATGTTACGCACTATCATTATAATCGAAATCAAAATAACATAATTAAGTAATAGAATTGCGATATCTTGAGATTTTCATGCACTGCTTTATATATTTTTAAATACTTGTTAAATATCATTTATGTCCATTATAATAACAAATATTAGAGATGCATCAGAGACTTTCGGCAATATATATTTTTTTATTAATATCATTTTCTATTCATAAAATCTACAGACTTTTCTGCAGTGTTTTGTTACTCAGTAATATAGCAAAGTAAATATGAGTTCTCCTAGATTCTTGATAGAACTTCCATGTTTATTGCTTTTATATTCTAATTTATAGTATTATATTTCAGCTCAGCCATTTCCGAGGCAGCGCTTGGGAATATAGAGAAGAAGTAGGAAAATATTATTTACATCAGTTTGTTGTCGGACAGCCCGATCTAAACTATCGAAACCCCGATGTTGTAGAAGAAATGAAGGTAAATCTAAATCTTTACGACTTTAACGTTTCGCTTCTGGTTCTTGTGGGTTTTTAAACAACAAAATTGCACTTTAATAAGACCAATTATTATTATTATTTTTCTTATAGTATGTTTGGGGTCTTTAAGTTCTAAAAGTTGATCATCCTTGGTAACCAAATTATTAATTATCGATAAATTGTATTTATACTTAGTTTTTGAAAATGCCAAAGATCTTAGAGATCCTAGTGGTTTATTTTACTTACAATAATTTTCGTAATCAGCTACAATTCATTTGTTTACTTGATACTAGATAACGCTTAAATTACATTTAGTATACGAGTGAAGCTCGGTTTTCCACTGTCTGATAATACATAATAAGAATCTATATTAAGAAACCATTTACCTACTGATGTTCATTTACGACGCAATCCACTCGAGACTGCTGACATCGTATGTCTTTTCTACTCGTTTATTTCCACAAAAACTGATTTTATTTTTATGCCTAACTTTTACGAAAATGTTTTGTAGAACATAATACGATTCTGGTTGGACAAAGGCGTTGCTGGATTCAGAGTCGATGCAGTAAACTGTTTATTTGAAGTTGACAAAGAGCTTTTTGGTGGGAGATATCCAGACGAACCGCCCTCAGGCAGGACTGATGTTGATCCCGGATCATACGATTCTTTAGATCACATTTACACTAAAGATCAAGATGACACGTATTACATGGTGTACGAATGGAGAGATGTTTTCGACGAATATATTGCGAAAGATGGAATGCAAAGAGTAATGATGACAGAAGTCTACGCGACAATTCAGAATGTTGTAAGATACTATGGTGAAGGCGACCAAGAAGGTGCTCAAATGCCCTTCAACTTTGATCTTATCACTGATGTAGACGTTTCATCTTCTGCAGCTGACATTAAGAGAGCTGTTGATAAGTTCTTAACTTACAAGCCAGTTGATAAGGACGCGAACTGGGTGGTGAGTTGATTTCAAAGAATAGTACCTGAAATAAAAAAAACAACATTAATTATGTAAATCATAATTGCGTTAAAATATAAATGAATTTTTCGCCACAGGTCGGGAATCATGACCAGAGTAGAATGGCGACGAGATATGGTTCTTACTTAGTTGATGGCATCAACATGATTGTTTTACTATTACCTGGTATAAGCGTCACTTATATGGTGAGTGCTCAGTTTTATTGCTCATAGCTTTAATTTCTGGCTGAGTTATTATGAGACGGTAATGAAAGTAAATTTACGCGAGCGTCGCTAATGAATTGTACACAGGTTACATGAATATTAATTTTCCTTTGTGAAACCTATGAAATTTTTTAACCACATTTATTTGCAGCTCAAATCAATGAATTTGAGCTAAATGATATAAGTTCGTACGTTGTCTCAATGTAACTATTGGCAATTAAGCCCATTTAGGCATTAAGTCCGCGTATTGTAAACAATATTCTTAAGCTTTTTTTAATAGACTATTAAGTAAAGTGTAACCTCCACATTCTACTAAAAATCCTGTTATTTTTAGTTATTAGACTCAACCCATTAATTCTTCTAGGGTGAAGAGCTCGGGATGGTAGACGGATACGTAAGTTGGGAGGATACGGTCGATCCAGCGGGCTGCAATACGAATGATCCAATTAATTACGTCAAAAGTTCTAGAGACCCTGAAAGAACGCCGTTTCAATGGAATTCCGAGAAAAATGCTGGTACTGTACCGCTCTGTAATTTGTAACAAAATGTTCCAATGTATAAAAGTATTTTTATTGGATTATAAAGCGCAGGTTTACCGGATTAGTTGGAAACGTATAATGGCGCTTCGATAAAAACGTGCCCAAGTTCTGCAATAAAGTTTTTGAAAATGTGCAATATCTGCACCTGCTGAAACTAGCGAACTTTTAAGTTTTAATAATCTTAATAAAATAAATATTACTAGGTTTTTCCACTGCTGACAAGACTTGGCTCCCTGTCGCCGAAGGCTATGAGACTCTAAATGTGGAAGTTCAAAGACGCGAAGAGAGATCCCACCTGAAGGTCTATCAAGCGTTAGCTGAACTTCGACAGGAAAAGGTGTTCAGATACGGCCGTTACGACTCTCTAGCACTAAACCACGATGTGTTTGTATTTAGAAGGTGAAGTATTTCATTTTACACACTAATAGTACTCGTACATTAGTAATTCCCTGGAATGCCTTTGTGAAGGACATTACAGAATCACATGAGTATGAGAATCCAATCGATGAATTTTGGCTTAACGATATAAATTTCGATTTAGAAAAGTAAAAAGACGAAGATTTTTTATCATAAGTTATGCCAGTAGCAGTAAATAATCTCGAAAGTGATTGAGTAAAGAACGTAGAAAATCGATGTTGAGCATTGTATTGCCTGTGCTATTAAGCTTCAAGTTGAGATAAAACATTTTAATACCATAAGAACTAAAGTAAATTAATACGAAGTAAACGAAACGTATAAAAACAAATTCATTTCTCGAGAGCTGAAGCAATAGCAAGCTAAGTACACTGGATGTTAAGGTCATCTCTATAAAAACAGATCGTTAGCTTACTAAAGAGTTTAAGAGAGTTGTCTAAGAAATATCGAGTAAAAACCCTGCAGTTCTTTATTCCACTTAATGTATATTTTATACTTGTCCACCCATAGCAAAACTAAAAGAAAGAAATTATAAAATAATCATAGCTGGAAAGCTTAGCAGTTAAACTGTAATTGAATTGAACAGAACTTCATACTATATGACCCAGCATGGATTTAGCTAAATTTCTTTTTTTTTACTACAACTAAGTCATCCAATACTGATGAATTTCAGATGGTACAAAGGCGAAACATTCATTGTAGTCGTGAACATGAGAGATACGGCATACGTAGTTGACCTCACCTATTTAGAAAATGTCTTCGGAAATGTCAGCGTTGTAATCAGAAGTGTTCAATCTCCCAAGAATGAAGGGTAAGTAATGGTAGATCACAAATTCATTATAGTAAAGATCCGAAAGCGACGTTTAATGGTAACAATACGATTGATGTATTTTATAACTCATCTCATTTAACGATATTGCGCTCCAATTGTATGTATTCGTCATAAAACTTCTGGTTAGATTTTGAGTAACAAGTAGAGCTACAATAACCTCATTTTTAAGTTTATAAAAACAAAGACGGAATTCCCAAAAATAATTCCTAAAGCTAAAATGAAAAATGTGCATGAAAATTAAAATCAGCTTTTTTGTTTAAATAACCTTTAACATTTAAGTATCCATGTATTTTAACAAAATGCTTATTGCATTGATCTAATCATTCCTTATTAAATGTAGGTGGGAAGAGATGTAACAATACAATTTATACTGTTCGACTTTAACTTAGGCGTACAACTATTTTCGTAGACCTATTTTTGTAAAACGTGTAGGCTTATTTGAATTCCATTTATAGCTAATAGAGCCATTTTGATACCCATTCGATAGGTGTACGTAAGCTTCATTACATCGAACTAAATGTGTTAGTATTTTCGTCTCTAATTAGGTTTCCTTTATTAAATATCTTGATTTAGAACAAATATCTTATTTCCTAGGACTTTCAGAGCTGTTTACACTGCTACTTTATTTGCAAATGAAATTAATGGAGTATTTGTTAAGCAAAAACTTTTTTGTTGCAGAGATTCGTTTGAGGCGTCATCTCTACCAGTCAATGGATACGAAAGTATGGTGCTTGTATTAAATTAAATATCATAATAAAAATATGAAATGTTTTTTGTAAGTTTTATTGGCATCAACCCAATAATTTTGACGAACCATATGACGCAATGGGTACGTGGCTAAATGGGTTCTGGGTTCGAATCCCGGCGAAGTTCCTTTAACTACGTCTTCAAGTCAAAGGCATGATTCAACGACTGCTATATATGATACGAAGAATTATTAGCAATGCCTTGATGACTGTTGGTGTTGACTGATCATCAGAACTAGTTGGTTATCATGATTGGCAAAATTTGGTCAATTTTGACGTCAAATATGTACCTATTATTAGGATTTTTGATGAAAACAATCACAACAGCAAAAATGTACGTCAGAATAAGAAAAATATTTTGTGTTAGGCGACTTTCAACCCTCTACCAATTCGTACATAAAGACTAAAGTTTATTATCACAGTTGTTACAGCTGAGTGGTCTGGAAATTTTCCGCTCTTCTCCAATTTCTCGTACCTATTTATTGAAGTCAATAAAGTCTTTGTAGATTTATAACGTTTTATCTTAAAAAATTTTAGGCAACTCAATTCGCGCAGTTAGATATACATCAGGCTTATTTAATATAATGAAAAAGTTACCGATATCAGTCTTCATAATCTTCTAGACATTTTTTGAATACGAACTTCAGTTTTATTTTACTCGAAAACATTTCTCAAGTAAAAGAAATCCCGAGGAGTAACTGCTTTGCATTATCATCATTATCACAACCCTTAAAAGTCCCACTGTTGGGATCAGATCTTCTCTCACAATGTGAAGGGTACAAGCCATAATTATTCTAAGCTATGCTGGCAAGGTGTGGATTGGTAAACTATGGGGAACTGTGTAAGGTGTGCAGGTTTCTTAACAATTTGTTTCTTTAACGAAGTGATAATTACATTCAAATACGGCACATAACTTTTTAGAAATTAGAGGTGTGTGCCGGGTTTGAACTTGAAACTAGCATTCAGGAGGCTTACGTTCAAACCACTAAACTATCACTACGTTTTAAGTACCCGCCTTTACTATTTTTAAATACGGCTAGTGAATGGAAAAGAAAATACATTTGCTAAAGACTGCGGTTACCAAGCATTATCCGACGTTTTTGAGAGCTTATCGAAAAGTGCTCAAAAAACGCTTTGCTCAGTGAACATGATCTCGATAAGATAATAAATTATTTGGTGGATGCTCATGGGTTTTATCTTAGAAATATAATCTATCATTTATCTTAAGATGAGCTTGGAGTATATAAGAATAAGAACTCGACGTGTTATTTCGGTTATACACAATCATGCGGTAAGTGTAATTTAAATACTTTTTTACAATTTTCTGTAAACTTAAAAAGTAATTGGTACTCCTCAAATAAAAATTTTGTGACTGACATGACAGTTTCTATAGGCATCTCTTTTGAACTCTGATTCTGTTAAATGTTTAAGAGAGTCGTGCGTGAAATTACGTCTTGTAGTCCCGATATTTAATAAATGGTATAGCTAACAACACTACTAACTAACCACACTTGTAGCAAGTAATTAAAGTGTATTGAGACTAAGACTAAACTGTTTTTTTTACTTATTTAAATTTTCTGTCAGACGTCTTTTAATTACGAACTTAATTCAAAATTTTAATATTTTGAAGGATGAAGTCAATCTTGTTGTTGCCGCTCTTCTTCCTCTTCATCCAAGGGCAAGATGAGCTGGATTGGTGGGAGAAGACAATCTTCTACCAAATTTATCCAAGGTCTTTCATGGACAGTGATGGTGATGGGATTGGTGACTTAAACGGTTAGTATTCTTCCTACAGTTGTAATCAAATCTTTCAATTTTTATATAACTTTACGAAAAAGTTATTTAACAACTCATTCAATTGCAAGATAATAATAGCTATTTAATTTAATATTAAAAGTTTTGCCCTAAGGTTAAGCTCATAAATATAGATCTCGTAATTTTCCCTATTTAGTAGACAAGACAACTTTCAAATAAGTCTCAATATTATGAACTATTTCAAAGTTACTTTATTATAGTAGGGCTTCCATTATTACGTTTAAGGAATAATGACAAGGTGACATGAAAGAACGTGTTATCGTCAGACCTAGGTACTAATTATGTACGAAGTTTTATAAAGGAAAATGTTTAGAAAACATAATGACTTATTAAAGTTAAACTGTTCTAAAGATTTCAAAATCTGCTCAACCTTATTTTAAACAGACACACATCCTCTCACGCTAAGCGTATCATCTCCGTTCCGTCGTCGTTAAAATAAGAAAATTCAAAAGAAATACTGCATAACAAATAGGTCATGATATATATTTACTCAGACGATAAATGTATTTAATAGTAGATAAACAAGTACTTAATAATAAAATTGTATTCAAACTTAATATCTATTTGATGGAATATTAACACTAATGACATATTTACAGGAATAACTTCTAAACTGGAATATTTAAAAGAGCTCGGTGTAGGAGCCACATGGCTTTCACCAATCTTTAAGTCACCGATGTATGACTTTGGATACGACATCGCCGATTTCTATGACATTCAAGACGAATATGGGACTATGGAGGACTTTGAAAAGTTAATTTCTAAAGCAAACGAACTAGGTAATTATGGTGTTAGATAATATTAATTGTGTTTCCTACTACAGCTTCTCCAGCGACAAAAATTTAAGTCAAGTATCAAAAATATCTTATAGTAAACAATAGGTGCAAAAATAATAAAAAGTGACGATAATATTATAATTAAAAAAAATTTAACCAAATTCAAAAAAGGTTACTGAAAAGTACGAAATAACGGATTAGGGACATAGAATTTTTTTGAGGTCGGTATGGTTTTACTATGATAACTATATTTCATACTTTTTAGTTTACATTTTTAACTAAAAAGAAGATTATTTTATGGCTGTTGTGATTATCTTACTATATGCTACCTAGAAATTGACTATGGTTTAAAGCAGTTTTCCCTGGGATAACACGCTAACTCGTACATATTACTCGGACCATTTGGTTCGTATGAGAATTTTTTTTTTTGGAAATTCGTTTTTTTTTCTTGCGCACTGCAATTTGACCAGGGTTTTAAGAAATTTTCTCCTTGACACCATACCTGTAGCTCGTAATATTAGGCTATGCCGTCACACGTTTTCTTCCATATCTCGGAAACTACTGAACCGATTTGAATAAAATGTATACTGTTCCCTAATTTGGAGTAAGTGTAGTCGAATAAAAAAAGAATGGTTCAAATCCGATAATTCGTTTCGGAGCTACGCTTGGACAAACAAACAAACATACCCACATACATACATACATCTACGAAAATTTGTATATCTGTTTAGAAAGCCCTTCTAGATAATCCTGTGTAAAAATTTCGCAGTTTCAATAATATTACATACATACAGGTAGAATTGATAACCTCTTTCTTTTTTGAAATCGGTTAAAAATAAATAATAATAAAGTTGTAAATCAAAATGACTGCTATTTATGGCAGTGGTAAATAGAAGACAAATTATGAAGATCACGTAGTTACTCTCGTTCTTTTTAAAACAAAGTTCACTGTAATTGATTAATTTATGTGAGTTTACCTTGGTGTTATTGAAAAAGCAATAACTTATAAAACGTTTATTTTAGATATAAAAATTATTCTTGACTTCGTGCCGAACCACGGGAGCAATGAGAGCGTTTGGTTTGAAGAAGCGTTAAATGGTGACGAGAAATATTACGATTATTTCGTTTGGGAAGACGGAACAGTTGACGAAAATGGAGTAATGCAACCTCCTAATAACTGGGTAAAAAAGAACAAATCCTTAAATATTTTTCTTAAATAAAGATTCGAAGATAGTGAAAAAGATGTTTGTTACAATTTGGTAATCAAGTAAAGTTAGTATTTTGAACAAATTACACATAATTATAATAATTTTGTTGTTAATTTACAGAACAGTGTTTTTCGCAAAAGTGCCTGGGAATATAGACCAGAAGTGGGTAAATACTACTTACATCAATTTGTTATTGGGCAACCTGATTTAAATTTCCGTAATCCTGACGTGGTAGAAGAAATGAAAAATGTCTTGAGATTCTGGCTTGATAAGGGTGTAGCTGGATTCAGAGTTGATGCTGTAGCGCATTTGTTCGAAGTAGATAAAGAAGACTTTGGAGGAAAATATCCAGATGAGCCGTTATCAGGTAACGCAAAAGACGATCCTGATAGCTACGACTACCTTGACCATATTTATACAAAAGATCAAGAAGAAACGTACGATATGGTGTATCAATGGAGAGACGTGTGCGACGAATATTTGAATAAAGACGGTCAAACAAGAATTATGATGACGGAAGTATATTCAAGTATTCAAGTCGTCATGAAATATTTTGGTGATGGAGATCGTAAAGGAGCTCAAATGCCTTTTAATTTCGCTTTAATAGGCGAAGTCAATGGAAGATCAACTGCTGCTGAAGTTAAATATACCATTGATAGATTCCTTACTTTCAAGCCCTTAGAAGAACGAGCTAATTGGGTGGTATGATTACGTTTTCACTTTTGGTTTTCATATTTTAATGCTTTCTATAACTTCGGTAAAGAGGGGCCTTATGAATCTCTCTGAACCATTTCATGACGTCATCACGGGTAATAATGATCTTTTTTATTTAGAGAAATTGTAAAAAATGTAATTTATTTTCTAGGCTGGTAACCACGATCAAAGTAGAATTGCATCTAGGTACAGGCCAGAGCTAGTAGATGGGATGAATATGATTTTATTGCTACTTCCAGGTATTGCTGTTACGTATATGGTAAGTGTTGATAAACTCTTTTATGTTTTACAAATGAATGGAATTAATTAGGTAGATACTAAATGTAAGTTCACTTTTGTCAGGGTGAAGAAATTGGCATGGTCGATGGTTATGTAAGCTGGGAAGACACTGTTGACCCAAGCGGTTGTAACACCGATGATCCAATCAATTACTGGAAATCCTCTAGAGATCCTGAGCGAACACCATTCCAATGGAGTGCTAATAAAAATGCTGGTAAGCGTTTTTTCTTTATTTAGAAGTCGCTTTTCTCTTTTTACTTATCTGTTTTATATAATTTCTTATTAACTTCAATAATTGTTAGGTATTGTGTTATCATTGAACTTTGCGTTAAGTGTTTAAAGATTGAAAGAAAGATGCATATAGCATTTACCTTAGATTTGCTCTAATTATATAATCTTAATTATTTTAATTTTTAAAACGTTTTAGGCTTCTCGTCGTCTGATAAAACTTGGCTCCCAGTTGCGGAAGGATATGAAACATTAAACGTAGAAGCTCAAGAACAAACCGAGCGGTCACATTTGAATGTTTACAAAGCGTTAGCAAAATTACGTACGGAACCAGCTTTCCAATATGGACGATATGAATCTGTTGCTTTCAATGCTGGAGTATTCGCATTTAGAAGGTTTGTTTTATTAAATTTTACTATTGACAAAAATGTTATGTCTAACATATAAATGATAATTGTGTCTAGTTAGACTATGAGTTCATAGCAATATTAAATATTTTGCTAACAAGATGCGAGATAATTATCAATCAACCAATAATTGTTTTTGATATGATTTTTATGTAAAAAACTTCATTGGATTCGTTTGTATTGGAAAAACGTCATAAGCTTTAAATGTATGTTATATTCGTATTACAATACCGGGGGGTACTGTAACCACTCCCCACCTGTCAGAAAATTTGAGCAGCCGGGTTTTTTGTTTCTATGTTTACTCTTAAGATTATCATTAAGTGATTGTCAAGTAGGTAATATTTCTAGAAATTCGACTTCGAGAGAAGGCTTAACTGTAGTATACTTTATCAGTTCCTTAATCCTACGTGTGCGATCTGGTCTCAGTTAGATTAAACTGTCACATGTAGACATAGTACAAGTGGCTACAAATAACAATTGCTCAACGAACGATCCACTTGAACTTGACCTAGTGAATGAACAAATACACGCGTGGATGCATCGATTGAAACGTGTTAGTAGAATAGGAATTTAGATAATGAATGGAACATTGTGAATGAGACTGTATAATTGTTCGATAAGTAATTAGGTTTCTTTATTGTAGATTAAAACGTGAAGTTATAGGTTTAGATTCTTTCCAATAATATACCTAATGCCTACACATATGATATCGAAATTTGGTACAGTTTAGATAAACTTACGAACATAAGGAGTAAAGAAAGCTGAACTTAGTCTAAAATATAACTTACAATATAATTTTTAAAAATTAAATAGAATCCACAGTAACATGCATTTCACACACACATGATTGACTATAGTCTCCATTGGCAGATAGTTAAATTTGACATCTGCCAGCGAGAGATATTGACAGAATCTATACTCTCTTGACTTTAATGAGTTACGGTCTAATTCAGACCGCGAGGACGGGCCTTCTACTATTAATTAATGATGATAATTCACGATGTAGATATTTCCAGCACTGTAAATAGTAATAAGGTTTTGTGATATACACATTCAGAACAACCAGTAACTTATATTAAATTTATATTTTAGGTGGTACCAAGACGAAACCTACGTGGTAGTCATCAACTTCAGTGAAGACAAATACTCCGTAGATCTGAGTTACTTCGAGAATGTTAACGAATATGTGGAAGTAATCATTAGTAATATTCAGTCGTCGCGAGTTACCGGGTAAGAGGATTATTTTTTAAAATATATCTTTACTGAAGACAAAATTAAGCGCCTCGAACTTTGAGGTATGAAATACATACATTTCATACATTCATGTAAAATAATAACGAAATAGATCTAAAAATTAATGATTAAAATTCAGTCAATTTCCTCGCTTACTTTAGAATTCGTTCATTTTTAATTATATAAGTCGAGAAATCTAGACTAAGTTTGTTTTTAATAATTTGCTTTAGAATTCTAAAAATCTCACTCACTCGTACGCCTCTAAGGAGTTCCATCTATCCATCTTTAAGCAAAAACCTACCTCGACTACTTCTTCCATCAACTAATCTTATTCCTACGACAACGTCGACGGATTTACCAACGAAGCTATAAACGAGAACGATACATAGAAGTCTTAAGAAGAAAAATTATCAGTTAGCTATTTTTATCATGCAAACCTAGTTTTATTTTTCGTTAGAAGAAAATATATAGCCGTAAGGCTCATGTTGATTTATAGAGCAATGAATTCTCGCTTTTTCTACAAGACCAGATAAATAAACTGCTCTCTGAACTGCACAAAAGCCGTATAAATTTATAAATAAACACATTTATATATAACAGTACCGCATTACCGAAGTTTGTTGTACAACTTTTTATTTTCTGTATTCTCCATTAATCACGTACGCAATCCTTTGATGTTTTTAATATTATACGGTAAATGTTTGAACTATTTAGAAGAAATAATTTGTAAGACTCGCATTTCGTTTTTTAACTATCATTCCAATACATGTTACAGCTTACTGGTTCTCTTTATTCTATTAGTTTAAGACCCCGTTCTTTATATAGTGCATCAAGCCCTATATGAGGCTATTGTATCACGATCCTTATTTCGTCAATCACTTAACTTGGCTCTATCCATTCGATTCCTTGTCTTCTTAACTAGGGACTACCTCTTAATTTAGTTATGAACCGTATTAACAAAGGAAATAGGTAACAGTGTACGTAAATAATAAAGAGACTGCCGGTTTCTTTCTGGTCGCCATTACAATACAAGTAATCGAAATGAATACGGTTTAGTTATACGCACAAACAAATCACCGATTAGGTCACTGATAATTATTCTTTTTATTTTCAGAGATGTTCTGGAAACAGGTAACGTCGATGTATCCGCAAACGAGGCCTTGGTATTGAAAGTCGTTCAGTAAGGCCATAATTAAATTTTGATTTAGTAGTAGATTAAAAAAGTTTCAAATATTAATCGTCTTTTATTTATGAAACGCTTATAGCTTGGTGGGTTATGTCGAACTTTAGTGATCGACAAAGTTAAGCGGCTGCGGGCGCGGTCAGAAAGTGGATGGGTGACCGCTAGTGGGGAAATTATTAAGGGTTCCGTAAGTCGAAGGGAAGTTAATGTCACCACCAATAGTTTTAATGATTTATCAATGTAAGCACTAATAATTATAATGATTGTTCTATTGAAAGTGAATTCAGTAAATTGTTTATTCGGATGACGTGAAATCTGACTTCTTTAAGGATGTATTTATATTACCATCGGTATTTTTACAAAAATTTTAGAACTAAGAGGATGTTGAAAGAATTTAATCAAAAAAGTTAGCGATGGATGAAATAAGGTAAAGAACCTTTACTTTATATTGACAAAGTTTTGGCTAGAGCCAGTAGGTATAAGGAAACTGCACATCGAAATGTATTATACTCGTAATTACATGAACAAACGAACTTACTTATCGAAGTTTGATCTAGATTTCTAGATTATCCTGTCCCTATCGAAGAGATAACATAATAAAGCAAGCAGTAGGTACCTTCCAAGAAGTATTTTAAATTCAATTAAGCAGTTACTTGATTTATTATTAAATTGTTATGTTTAAGCGACAGGATTGTAAAAATCCATTTGTCGACAGTACTTAGTATAAGATCATAAATAGTGTTATGTGACTAGTATAATAATAAACAGGTCTTGTTATATTCATGCTAACTTGAACTAATGTGTAAAACGTAATTTTATGTAGTGCAAGATTTTGCCCTATAAGATTCATTTGGGTTCATGAATTATTCAAAAGCGAAATTGGGAGAGGTATTAAATTTTAAGGAGTCCTTCAGAATTATACCGTAGGCTTTTCATTATAATGTACTCTCTAAAGCTATTTTATATTCAAGCTACATAAGAATTAATACTAAATCTAATAAGCGAAGGAAAATTTGTAGACATGATTGTATTATTACGTTAATATCTGATTTATATCTATTACAGTCATCAATACTCATATTATCTAATACGTAAAATATTCGAATTTTGGTGGTTAAAAGAATAATGCGGGCTTATATGGGTATCAAATTTAGCATAGGGATTACTAATAGCTACTTAAATATACGTAATATGGAGAAGTAGCGCACAAAGATTTTGATGCATAATAGGTATGCGTTATAATTAGGTTTAATTTCGAAAATAAACCGACAGTCATAAAGACTTAATTTTCATTGCAATGATTGTTGGATATTTAGTGGACATGGTTTATTCTGCAATATGGCGGGTATGCTATGCGTATCATGCTACGCCGAAGTAAATTTGTACGTAAGTTATTACAAATTGGGAAATATGAAATGCACCAATCAATAAAGAATCCGGTTCGAAAGACCAAACAATTATGTTGGATATTTAGTGGACTGTAATTATTTTACTGACCTTTAGCCCGCCCTGGTGGTCTGGCGTTAGTCCTCGGGATCCCTCGGATTCTTGAAGAGGCTTCAGGCAGTGGACTCCTTAGGTGCGATTCACTCGTATCCTTCTTAATTGGCTCGCACTTATTAACTTGCATGGAATAATCAGCACTAGCTATTGTATTTTGATTGATTTCGGAATTTTGAACAGAACGGCGCGCACGGCGGTTGCGTGTTCTTGACAACAACGCGAAGAAGTAATATGACGTTTTAGCGCCATCTTGTGGGCTGTCAGATTCTTAAAAACAGTCCACATTATCTATGTATTGACACAGAGCAATAACTTTTTTTCTCTATGATTGATGCATTGAATTTGTAATACGAAACAATGATGTTGTTACTACTTACGATTCCTAGATGGCGCTTTAATGTACACCATATTACTTATTCTATAGATCTTGATCAAGACAAGTTATGGTCAAATTTCGACCACAGATCAGTTTCAGCTGGTATTCATAACACGACGAAATTGAATAGAATCTTATTCATCGGATTTTTATCGTATCAAATGACATAAGAGCTTTGTGTCATGTGATACAATATTCCGACATGATACGCCTTATTATAATGATCACATCAGCAATATATGATCGTATTGATTAATTATACGAGTACGATGAATACATTATTATAGCCCGTCATATCAACCTTTGAGCGTGTTTCCAATTTGCAAACACAGAGTTACCTGTTTCTATAAATAATTCAAAACACAATTGTTATACTGTATGCGACGGAAAATTTAGTTATTGTCGCAAAATGTGCTGAAATGGGTTGAAAACTATTTCATATTATTTTGAACTTTTACTATCGCGTACACAAAGTTTTAGGTGTATTTTAACTGTAACGGGTACTGATTTATCTCTTACTCGTATGGCGGAATGGTTACCTTACCGGCCTGCCGTTCAATGAGTTCTGGGTTCGATTTACAGCGAGGCGCAATTTTCATCACGAACACAAACTTCTGTTCTCAATCCAAGTGTAGCCTATTGTATATTTGTGTAATCCATTTTCAATTTGTATTGTCTATGGCACCCACAATACATGGAATGGTGTGGTATCGTAATATATAAAAAGATAGCGTACGTGTGTTTGTCACTGAACTCCTAAAGGGCTGGAGTAATTGCAATAAAATTTTTGTGTGGTATTTTAGAGGTACCGACCGAGTATGGTTTCGAGTAACAGTTGGAAACGGCAGGTGGTGCAGATGTCGAGATACTTCAAGGGACAAGCCAAACTATTAGAGTTATTGAAACGCCGCCATAGCAAAAGTTGTTTGATATGATGAGCATTTACTAAAGATACATGAAAATTTAAGATCGGGAGTAACTGATGTGAGAGCAAGATATGAGGCAGAACAACGCCTGCCCGGTCGTCTAGTTTGTTTATAAAAGTACTTATCTTAAGCCGATATGTCAATCCACTTTCGTAACGACGATGATCATATTACTATGGCTTACTAATTTATAGGTATACTAGACGATACGACGGCTATATAGACGGCTTTGCCCGCAGAAGAGTAGAATTCATCCCATGGGAACCTATAAACGGGATAAAATCTATCCTATGTCCTATTCCTGGATTCAAACTATCTGTGTGCCAAGTTTAAGCTTAATCCGTTTAATGGTTAGAGCGTGAAGAAGGGACAAACATCCAAATATCCAAACATCCAAACATCCAAATATCCAAACATCCTTACAAACTTTCACATTTATAATATTAGTAAGAATATCCTCTCCGTACGAATATTTAAAACTTACCTCATAAATCTGTTAATGGACTGAGCCCTTTCATAATGAGTAGAGTTCATGTATAATCCATTACGCCCAATTGTGAGTTAGCAGATTTTATCCACATTAGAACTTTATGGAAATATGATACGTATTCCCTTACAATGTTTTGCAAGATTCATTCTTGTTTACGGATTGTTTATATTTAAACTGTAGTTTTGGCAACGTAATGATTGTGCATTTTTTAAGAAAAAAGTAAAAAAATTGCATTAACTTACTTGCCAACCCAATAGTTTACGCAAATGATTTAGTTTCTAATTAATGGAGTATGTTCAGAGCAAGGCTTAGATCTCCTAGGTACGAAGTATTTATCTAATATATTCGTGTAAAATATAATAATTTCATTAATATTATTCACATAATCTATATAAATATCCAAATCTTTTCAGATATCGCACTATTATTAACGTCTTAGATATTTAGAAAAGAAAAGTCTTTGGAGAAGTCTTTAAAGCCATTTGGCATACTTAGTAACATTCTCCATTACAGCCTCGGTTTATTTAAAAACATTAATTAATACGAGTAGGTACTCTCGTACTGATTTCTCTTTTGAGTAATGAATAAAATTTATCCAATTCAGCAGTTGAAACAAAGAATATTGCGACCGAACGCGCCGTGTGCAGGAATTTCACACTCAACTAAATATGTACGTGTTTTCCGGCATTCAAAAAATATTTACATGCTTTTCTGAATAAGTAAAAACTTAAAAACAATATTTTGTACCAATTTTTGTTGCACACACGCAAAACACACGTATATACAAACATACAGACTGAGAAAGGCTTAAACTTATTACCTTTTCTGCCGCGCCAGGAATCGAACCCAGGATCTTTATACCAACAAATCGGCATAGAGTAGGTATATGTAGGTAATACATCAATGTATTTTTACGTATATCTGCATGCATAATTTCTCTATAAAACCTACAATGTTAACACATCTCATACATAATTTATTAACCAAGTCACGCAAATGTACCTTCTTAATCACATATTCGTTCTCGAGTTACCATTAGTCTAACTTTGCCTTATGCGGATTAGCATGTCAATTAACCCAAACTGCTATTGCAGCTCGAAATAACCATGCAGCCATGCAACCATGCAGCCATGCGACCATACAGCCATGTAACCATGCAGCCATGCGACCATGCGACCATGTAGCCATGCAACCATGCAGCCATATAAGAACCATGCATATAAACTTGCAGATGCCACTATACATATATGTATAATTTCCAAGTGATATGTAACGGGGCCGTCAATTGATAAATTCGGTATACATGACAGGGACAGGGTAATTTAATTAACTATGCATAATCCAACTATGCTTACTATCATTTATTGAATAAAAAATATTTTCTAAACAGGTTTTAAATTATAAGTACATCAGAAAATACAAAATTTTAGGAAGAGAGAAAATAAGTCTAAGATATTTTGTATTTTTTTCAGATAGATTCAGATCGACTTGTCATTAAAAAATAAGAAATCCCTTGGATCCGAAATATAGTTCGTAACACGCTATCATTAAGTACAAACCTAAGGGTACGTACAGAATACTAGCCAATTAAAACATTAAGAACATGTTTTCTGCCATAGAAGACTTGTTCGCAATTAAGACAACATTCACAAATGTCACCCGGCCGTGCGCTATGTCGATTGTGAATATCTCACTCGACTGACGCGACCCCATATACAGTCCATATGACAATCTATGCCTTGATATTGCGTGAATTTCGATTCATCGTGTTCTGGGAGCTTGAGAGACAGAGTACACTTATACATGAGAGAGAGAGTTATGTCGGAGGATTTTGGGCGGTATAAAATCTACAGATTTTAAAATACAATTATTTAAAAAATGAAATTCCTACTAATATTATAAATGCGAAAGTAACTGTCTGTCCGTCTGCTACACTTTTCTCCACGTAAACTTTAACTATGCTAAATCCTAAATTGCCTGCCAAAATTAAATGCAAGGTTCACCTGCTTTTATGTAAAAAACATTCAGATGTTATAGTTAAGTAGTATTCAGATACTACTTAACTATTTTCATAAAGGCATAATTCGAACTTTTGGTGCGCACATTGCATTCCTCATACGTCACTTTGCTCACATTTATCATAATGCTTTCTCAACGGGTATTATTAATACAAATCGTAATAATACGCCGTCAACAATGGAATGCTGTGAATGTACGAATTGAAATAGGAGATGACAAGCGTAAACTGTTTGTGTCTAGGCTACAATATAAGACGACAGAGCGAAATATTATAATGTTTTGAAAGGTTAACATTATATGACTAGAGGTTTTTTGAAATTGTTAAGAATGAATTATTTCAAAAACAAAACCATGTGCTTTTAAATCTATACATTATAATAAAATTGAAATTTTCTCTGTTTGTCTGTGTGATTGAAAAATCATAACGCCAAAACGGCTGCAAAACAGCATAATTTTATTAATCATCAAAATAAAATAATAGTTTGTCTGCTCATCATTCTCAGATAAACAAACATCAGTAAGTACCTACACTCGTGTACAACATGTGATCCACAAAAAATTAGAATCAAGGTTTATGGTAGCAATCGTTTAATTAATAATGACATACACATTGATTTGTGGCCTCTATTTTCAATGTGTATGAAAATCATAGAGTATATCAAACTATAGAGCGCTCATAAGCGAGTATGAACTGTAAGCACGTGTATGAGCCGAAGAATTACAGGAAACAATATTTGTAATTTAATTGACAAAATAATTCTGAATTTTAACGATACCATACCGATAGCATCAGCACCGGAAGTGTATTTGATTGAAAAAGTAAATAAAGAACTGTCCAGTAATCGGCATACGATAATAAGTTTAATCAAGTATTACGTATAGGTACCTATTATTTACTCTTCCCGTATACCTGTAAGTTGTATTTACTCAATCAATTTAAAGTAAATGTAGGTCTTGATGACGCGATGACGAGCTTTGCTGAAAGAGAAAATGGAGGTTAAAAATTACTGAAAGTGTTGCTATTGCTTGTGTAAATTTTAATGGCCTCCAAGACGAACGCTCTTAATATTTACTTATCCTCTGAGTCAATAAAAACGTGCATAGCATTTCATTTTATCTAAAAGAATAGCGCATCCCAATTTCTCCACATTATTTTCGAGAATACTTGAGAGAACACTGCATAACTGGTTTCATAGAAGCTGCATTACCTATACCATAGGCGCACTCTATAGTGTGTATACTCTAACTCAGAGAACTATAAATTAAACACGACGGGCTGTCTGCGCGGGCGCAGCATGTGATTGACACATGCTCGATGCCCCATCGAACACCTGATTGAAATCAAACTTAAATGTACACTTGGTTACTTATAATTATCAATATGTACTTGTGCATAACTATCTGTAACTGTATAATTGAAGTCATGTTGTTTAATAACTAAATAACTTATGGGACTAATAGTTTACACTAGCAAACGTAACTTCCATGGTATCTATGAGTTTGTTTGTTTGTTTGTTTGAACGCGCTCATCTCAGGAACTACTGGACCGATTTGAAAAATTCTTCTAGTGTAAAACAGTTAATTTATCGAGGAAGGCAATAGGCTTTATAACATCACGCTATGGTGAATAGGAGAGGAGCAGTATAATGTACTATAACATAAAAAAATCGTTAACATCCATATATGTCTATTACCGACACAAGTTACATAAAGGTGTATCCAGTTGGCGCATACAAATATCATGAGATGATCG
>LGAG01000321.1:185081-196943 GCA_001278395.1 Lerema accius | reverse complement strand
CGGGTCCACTAGTAAATGAATATGTAAACGTAACTTATTTTAAATTATAATGTGACTTGCATTAATTATTTTTAACATTCGTTAAGTAAGCAAGTTCCTAAGACGAAACAAATAATTTGAATTTAAATTTTGTTCTTTATTGTTGTCTGCGCTAACGCAACCGCTATGACAACGGCAGTGCGTAAAATCATTGGTATAACGACATTGGCAACTGGCTTAAAACTGTCGCAACGCACCATGTGGATGTGGATGTGGACCTTAATGTCGTACTAAAATTTTACACCACCCGGCCAGTCCAAGATAAATCAGTAGCGATTGAAAGCAGCTCGTTAAAATACACGTTCACACATCCAGTATAATCAATTACACACTAACACGCATACAACCGGCTTTACGTATAACTTAGCTTTTTGTTCCACTGGAAAATAGCCCTCAATACGAGTACATATAAGGACTTTAATTGCACATTTAATTAGATTTATGACGGACATTATATTTGCTGATTGATAGGAACGGTGTACGTTGGTATACGGGAGTGTTTTATGGTTCGGTTCACACGGAATCTTGTTGCTGTGAGAATACTGATTTGAAGGATAAAATGTTTTCATTGAAAAGCATATTGGTATATGTAAGGATAGTGGGAATTGTAAGAATTCCTGAATTCATCGTGATTCCTTTTCCCCAAAGTAGGTTTAGATAGGATTCAACAACTTAATCTACACTCCCTAGGCAGTATGTTAGTAATCAATAAACCACCTATCAAATAAATAAACACAGTTCTTACTAACATAAAAATTAGTAATCCCCCCCAGCGCTTATGTAATATTTGAATAGTAATAAAGTAGAGCAGAATCATTTAATCGGCTTGCTGTACCATTTACTATAAACCTCTATTGCATTGTGCAATATACGTCAAAGCACTTTGATTAATCGTTATTCTCATATCAAGTTCACGCAAGGTATTTGTCTCATAAATAGTGGAAGAACTAAGTGATTAGATATAGAGGTAAGTAAGTTTTATAACATCGTCATCGTCAAAACCCACAGCTGTCCCACTGCTGGGCTCGTTTCCTCTCGATGTCTATTCATCCTAACATTCTTGTGTTTGTTATAAGGTAAGGTGGGGTAAGACTAACACACGGGGCAAGACTAACACTGTCTAATATCTCGATATGCACTTGAAGAAACGACATGTTTGTGTTTTAGCCGAGAACATTTACGTTTGTTCTATCTTACAGACTGGAAAAAATTCGTATTTAAGCTATACGTATCGAGATAATAGACAGTGTTAGGCTTGCCCCGTGTTTTAGTCTTACCCCACCTTACCTTAATACATAAGTTCTTCTTATCGGCTGAACTATTTTTAATAAAAAAAAACTGCATGAAAAGTAATTTTTCCGATAGTAAAACCACAATCTGTCGTTTTTGTGGCTCAAACCCTTAGTTAAGAATTTTATTTTAATTCAAATTAGTTACATAAACTCAAACTTGGTTACAGAAATATATTGTACACGTAAATTATCGTATTATAATGTGAGAAAGATTACAGACAGATTAACTCGCCGCTCGCTTATATCCCCGCAAGAACCTTTATCGGTACACGAATTAACACTAATGATTATAATAGCTATTACGTAGTAGATAAGAACTATAATAGATTGGCAATTGCTTCACGACATGTAGGACGAGACAATTACTTAGACGGTCCGTCAATCAATCAACCTGAGTGCCGTTATAGTAATTAGTAAATGAAAACAAAATGTTGTCGACCTACAATGTTTAGATAATACGGTATAGCTCCAATTAAACTATTCTCGTAGTCACTAGCCTTACAAACTAGTGGTGGTAAAACTTGAATAAAAATGTTACTTAAATTATGCTGCCACTGAACACTGCCTCGATAAGACGCGCTCGAAGAAATTTTTTTTAGCAAATATTTATTTTTAATTTCTAAGTAATATTTCGAAGTTTTAATTTTGTATTATATTAATGTATATATTTTAAAGACAATTAATAAAGTATCACTTCTTTAAAAATATTACCTACTTGTATAGGTAATTTAATAATTACCTATACCTATACTTACCTTATACTTAACAAAATTCTAACTAACGGTCACTCTATAGCCCTTCTCAAGGTGTTTCATAGATGTTCATTTGCGTTAGTGGATGGTAGCACTGCAAACTCGTTTTCAATTCGCATAGGTACAATAAAAAAAAAAATTAATATCTCGGTACGCAGAAAACTGGGAACTTCTTTAATAAAAAAGAACGCAACGCACTCATAGCCGGGATTGCTTGTATCGTGGATGCCATGGACAACAAAAATAGAGACCAAAAGATACAAAACGCAGAATGAAAACTGAAATTGAAAATCGTCATTTAAACTATCTCTCTGAGAATCGAACTACAGCTATGGTAATTCTGTCTGCAGGTACATGCCCGAATTATTCTTAAAAATAGGTTCAAAATTAATCCTTCCCGTATCAATAAATCGATAAGCATTTTTTCGTGCGTAAGACCCTCATAGGTTTTAACTTAAACTAAACTAGTATGGAAAAATAACAATATTATTTCATGTTTTTGTTGTTGTTTTTAGTATAGACTAAATATTTTATTACATAAACGACGATGAATGGGATAAATTGGATACTTTGAAATTAAATATCCTTGACTCTTACAGTAACTAATGAACAGGTCGTGTTTCGAAGAATGAACACTGTAATAGGATATTAGATACCGAGTATATCGTGTCAAAGTTTGTAGAAATATGTTGTATAGTAACATAAATATTTTTGAATTTTGGCTTAAATACAGGCAATAAAAAATATAGAGATTTTTATAATAAACTCCTGGGTATTTGAATCAAGGGAATCTACATTTTTATATTGACAAGAGGACCGGCTTTGGGGTCGAAATTAATGATCCAAATTAGACCATAGCTGATTATTATCTGGAGGTGAATCAAAATAAAAGGTTTTTTATTTAATGACCAATAAAGTGTATTTCAAATTGTTAACTTCCGATCCCATTTTAACCATTAATATTTTTAAGTAAAGATATCCTTACTTGATGTTATCTCAAAATAAAGAAAATCAACACCTCCTCAGTCCCTTTGCTTATGTAATATATCAGTAGCCATATACAAAAAAAAACATAATAATATCGTAACATTTAAATATACTAGTAGTCTAATAAGTTAAGACTAATAGGTGCGCTCGTGCGAAAGTACCTACTTAGTATTAATCGAGTTCTATTTCAATTACTGATAGCTGTTTAATCAAATAAATATTCTATCAGAGAAGTTCAAGCCGGTTGATTGGTTAGTTTTGATTAGACGAACATCAGTTTAAATGAAGTTTACTACGATATCTGAAATTAAATGTATGACTCTACTTATGTAGTGTTTAGTTACATATTTCGTGTAGAATGCGGGCCTGAAGACAAACGAATAAAAAATAGTATGGGGCTCTCAGACCAATAAATATAAAGACTCAGTGTTGGAAACATAAAATGTAGTCGAAAAAAATATAAAGTAAATAGCAAATGATAACGTTTCCTGCTACATTGCTCGGCAGACCGTGCTCGGTGACATATTACGTCAGGTCGTAAAAAAGAAGCGAAAAGTTTACCTCAGTTTTTTGTTTTTAAGGCTGAGTCTACATATTTTTTGGTTTGAGACGGCGCTATAAGTGTAGCTTAATGAATAAATGTTATTATTTGAAAAAAATGCACAACTTAAAAATGCGACTGCTGCAACTAGGGGCGGGGTTATATAAAAAATACATGGTCTATGTCATCTCACACACACTAAGAAAACAAGTTACTTATCTGCCACAAATGGAGAGGTATAATAAAAAAATATACCTATACTAAAGCCTACATCAAAACGTATTACTAACGCGTTGCCAGTCAAGAACAAATCCCTCGGTTATTAGGCAAAATTAAACAAAAAAATCGTCGTCTTAAACAAACGAAGGGTACTTAATGTAAACAAATGGAATAAGATTCACAATCTAACGCGGCGAAAGATACTTCTGTGACCTGAAAACGTTCGAGAAATGTCACTGGGTCACGTTTCTTGCCGGCGACAGGAAAAGCATCTCGTAAGGAGACACATCATTTGTGGATATGTACACAACACAGCTTAGTCCTTGGTAACGACATTTGTGGTTACGTCTATTGATATTGTTATAGTCCTCGTACATGCCTACCTTGGATTTTTTTGATAATTATTTATTTTTGGTAAATATAATTAAGTCCTTTTTATGTTATTTCTGAGTAATTTTAGTTTTATTTTGTATATTCAAGTATATATTTTGTATGTTTTTAGATTAGAGCCTTTCTTATGAAGGTATTAAACTCTATCGATATACTTAGATGGTGACAGCATAGCCTTATAATCATGGCTTTAAAATTTACGTTGTTAATACTAACCATTGCGCCGTAGAAATTGTAGATTTTAGTTATAGTTTCAATTTTAGTTATACTAGTTAACGGAGTTTTGCTACAATTAGTAACTAGTAATGAACGACAGAAAAAAAACCTAGCTGCAAAAATTATAATTAAAAATTGTATAATATTTCATAGCCTATGTAATTTTCACAAAGGAGACGAATCCCATAACGCCTCCGTCAAGCTGTTTAGGCTGTAGAGCGTGCTGAAAAAGGACAGACATACATACATACATACATAAGTAAGTTCAAAAAACATTTCGCTCCTTCTTACGAAGTCGGGTAAATGCGAGAACTTAGAACCTTAAATTGTTAATCCAACCCTATAAACAGACAGACTTAAGTTAGGCTTGCTTTGCTTTAACTCGAGAATTCATCACAAGAGAAACAAAGTTTGTAGTAACTTTGCGACTGAACTTAGTTATCCATTTTAACTCTGACAAGGAACGTTTAGTTAGTATGTATTTTTAAGCTGTTATTTCACCTCTAGAAACCTTCTGTAGTGAAAACTTAGGAATGTTATCTGGTGAATAAATTCTAGAAGTTTTGGGGCTAACAAAACGCGGCTAACATGGCGAACTTACGAGTACTTTTGATGTAGGCACTATCGAGTCCAGTGTACTAAAAACGAAAGTTATTCGTAAGTCAAATTTTCGCCTCGCTGGGAATCGAACCCAGAACCCATTGCACAACGATCTGGCATGGCAACCACTGCACCGTGGAAGTCGTTAATTTTAGTTATAGTTTATTGTTTTGGTTATTAAATTTGCTAGTCTTCTTATTCAAATTACTATGGCTTAATTTCCTACCATACCATGATAAGAGCCAAACGTAACGTAAACGTAAATCTATAAGTAATAATGTAAGTAAAATGGTTTAAAGTTCATGACCCAAACATTTTCATTGTAAAAAATTATTTTATCCAGGATATACTTTAAAACGTTACCCTTAAAATCCTCTCTGACCTACATCAAGTTGAAAATGCCAGCAAAGGTCAGTTTTAAATTATTTGTCCCAGCAGAGAATACGTTTTTAGAAGTTATCTTTATTTTTGTCCGCTCACTGGTAGTTGAATATCACGATGATTTATGAAATATCCGATGTTATTTTCTAATGAAAGTTCCATAGCCTATACGAATTAATAAAAAGATAGGAAAACATTAACCTGTAGTCCGTTTTTATCACTTGTCTTATTTTTAAAACAAAAATATTAATTTTCAAAATAGTTTTTGAGAATATTTTAACATTGATAGACTGGAAAAGTGTGAATAACATGAAAATCTGTGATTTCCGTTACAAGGTTCACGTAAAACTGTGTAGTATATAGGACAAGTTCAAAAAATTACTATAACAAATAGAAAAAAAACCTATATGTTTATATGTACATTTTATCTACTTGTCTGGAAGCCCCAATAAATTATCTAATCATTTATTATGTAAACAGTTAATTATTGCAGTCCTAATTATTATATACAAAGCATGCGTCATAGATAACCTCTTTTAAGTTGGTTAATAAAAGAATCAATCAATCAATGTATTTATTTGCATCAGCGGTAAATAAAAATGTTATAGTTACCTACAGTATGATTTCTTTGTTACCCGCCTACGTCAAAAGAAAGGTAATGTTTTTTAAGCGATTGAATTTTTAATTTTAAATAAATAAATAATATTAAGTATGATTGGATTCCTCCCCATTGTGATTGTGAGGTAAGGTAAACATTTTTTTATTATCACTCCCTATTTCTAGCATTTGGTTATACCATTAACTACTAACTTATACTAATTCATAACTGCTAATTCATAAATAACTTTACCCAGTGATAAATCTACTGATTTCACACAATTAGCTCCATAGAAAATTTATAGAGTGACTTAAATACCGCACATTATCGAAAGATAAAGATCTATCATTTGATATCTATCGAAACGTCGACATGTGCAAAATGCTTGTGGATATCGATAATTAGGTCAAAGTCCGATTTAGACTTGCAGTAGGCAATTTGTGGAAAACACTTCGTCGTTTACGCGTCGGAATGTAATGGCGTGAGTTTATGAGTGTCATTAAAAGTTTAATGACCGAATACATTTAAATTGAATTAGGTTGGCACTAACTTTCAATCGATAGCGACCGTGTTTGGTTACTATGATTTCAAAATTGACTGTTAGTGTTGTTATTAATAAAGTATTGAAATCAATAGATAGTTGGGATAGGAAGAAAATATGTTAGGTATATTTTTTTATTATTATTCCAACATTTATTTATGGACATTATAAAAATAATCAATTATGCTGCTCCAGTGCGGATTCGTTAGCAGCCAGTGTCGGAAAAATTATGTCGTTCAAAAGCCATTGCTTAACGATTGTTATCTAACGATAACAATTGTAACTGACAGCTTAACGTGCCCTCAGAAGCACGGAAACGTTCACGAAAAGCTTTCCCGGTCACCCATCCACTGTTTGACCGCACTCGCAATTGCTTAACTTAATCGATTACTTGGACGCGGTTGGTGATGCCCCTGGTGTTGCTAATGTCCATTGGCGACGGTGATCACTTACCGTCAGTTGACCCGTCTGCTCTTTTGTCAGCATAATGCAATAAAAAAAAACCAACGCAATGTTCTAGGAGCACTTTTGTTATGTACAATACAATCGTAACAAAACAGAAATAGTTTACATGCGGTAAACCAACGGCATATATGCAATACAATTTGAGACCGCACTGTTATGGTGCAGTTCGACCAATGTGGTCGTTACTTGCGGTTATTCTCTGGTGAATTTGCACTGCGGGCATCTGAATTGCTTATTGGGAAATTTTCATCAAAAATTCAAAACTGGTTTCCAAAGCAAAATTTTTCTTATTATTCAATTTTGGAGCCCCTATATTTATAACGAATAATCAATAACTGATTTACGTCTGGTTTCTATATTAGCATAACGCCTCGCTCTGTTTACGGATAGTAGAAATATTTTCGAAGCGTAACTCAAAAGTATTCCAAAAATAAAACAAAAAAAAGGATTTGCAAGCATAATGACCGTTGCCTAGCTACGGATGAGAAAGCTACCGATGACGAATCCTGGGACAAATATAGGTGTCGGACATCAATTAGCTTACTATAGTTATAAATCGTTCGTGACCATTGCGTTAATATTATTGTAGTTAATTATTAACTCTGTCGTACATAAAACTGCCCAATATTTTTTATTTCTTTATTTAATGATTATCACATTTCGAAATGCATTTCAAGCGAATCCCATTTTAAAGATAAAAGTGGATAAAATAGCATTTTAAAGATAAAACGCTCATAAACTAACGGTCGTAAATCAGACACTAAATCTCTGAACGTAAAGGATAGCGTTCCTTTCACTGCGGTTTTATAAATCTCGACGAATAAGTTTAAGATTAACATAAGATTACTTCCAAGTTAATGAAACCTTATCAAAGCTAAGAGTTCGATACCTAAAGGTAAAGAGTCGGAATTGACTTCCATTTAAATGAGAGTCGGAATGAAAGGTTCATAATACTGATGATGCGACGTACTCGTAGATGAACGTTAAACTGATGCTTAGGAGGGAGAAATATTTCGTTTCTCTTCCGTGCTTCGAAGGTGACGTTAAAAAAGCTTTCATAAGTTGTCCTTTGATTGCAATGATTGAGCCACGTAGTTTTAATACTTCAGACATAATTAAAAAGTTTCTATTCATGATTTGGTCACTAAGAACTAAAAGTAATTAGAAGACCGGGGCGGAGCTATCCGCGCGATGCATGTGTGTCATGTATCTGTATAAAAATAGCTTTATGTGGTAGTGTGCGTTTTGTTTTACTTAGTATATTTAATGTAAGTATTTAAAATGTATATTATACATTAAATTTAGCTGACCGCACTTCTTCTCCATGTAAACTTTAACTAAGCCAAGTCTCAAATTTATACGTACTTGCCTTATTCTTAAAACGCGGGCCAAATGGAACCCTCATACAATTGAATTGATACTCTCAATACGTTTAATGTTATTAACATACAATGTAATACAATTTGATCTAATTAGGCAGCCGGTATTGTTGCTGATATACTGACATGTACACACACCTGGGACTTGTTCGTTTAGTACAAGGTACGTAATTGTACTAACGATTTAATGATGTTCTATAATTAATGACTACGAGTATGTCTTTATTAATGATCACATAATTTTGCGGGTCTTAATATTTCAATATTTATCATTAATTATCATTAATATAAAAATAATTACCCTTTGTTGAACATTTGAGGGTTAAGAATTACTGTCTCTCCCGCGATAGCAAAATATTACATGATACCTCAAATTTTGAAATCCATCTAGCAGTCTGGGTTGTAGAGCTTACCAAAGTAATGAACATAATTGTCATATTCTCGAAAAATATTAGTGTTCTTCTAATGTAGCTATGTAAAAAAATAGGAAGTAGATTTTTAGCTTGAAATATATAGTTATAACATAGAACCATTAATTACTTTTACGCGCAGGTAATTACTTTATTAAACTATTTCATGATTAAAACTAGTTTTGATACAACGGCCATGTCTTTAGCATCTAATTCGTTAGTTAATCCTGACAAAAGTACAATGTTTACAATCTAATTGTTAACCTAAAACGACAATCTCTAACTAGTCAACCTGACACATTAGTTTATTGACTAACATAATTGTATAGAACGATTTTATATATACGTACAGTATATACATACATATATATATATATGTATATATGTATATAGTATATATATATACTATATATATATATATATAGTATTCATACACAAGATACATTAGATCTCTACGTCACGTATATTGTCTACATAACTTACAGAGTAAATTAGATTGGTTTGAAGTTTGCCATTCTAGTTTAGTTTAGCTCTCAAGATATTTGCCTTTTATGTCTTGTACACTTTACATTGTAAAGTTTGTACTCAAACTTATGAAATGCAACTTTGAAAATGATATTGGCCAGAGTTTAGGAAAGACTTTTCAATTTTGTTAAAATTTTTCTAAGGAATCAATCTTGACGAAAAACGACTGCTGTTGTGCTTTCTTTTGAGATAAATTCTAGAGTTTTAGTTGTTATTACAGTCTTCATGTCTCTAAAACGAACCAGTGTTTTTACAGTTGATTTTAACTAAAGAGACCTTTTGAAGTTTAAAAAGGGATCCCTTATATTCTTGAACAACGTTTATACTTTGAGGTAGACAAGAAAAAAAACCTACTTTTCCCGTACATTTTTTGTTTGATACTAGAAAATTTTTATACAAATTTTACACTATTAATATTTATACAGTTTGAACTCTGAAAATTACTGATTTATTATGGCATGCAAAATAAAATACAAATTTTAATTATGTTACCGATCAATATAAATATTACTCTACTCCATATTACTTTGCCCATTATTTTCATATCAGACTATGCCCATAACAAACACGAGAATTGCTCATACTATAGTATAAGATCTGGCCGCGAATAGAAAGTACTGTCAGTATTAGAATCATTGTGAGGGCCAAGAGGTCTACTACCAAATATGGCAAGTAGCTGGCGTTCGTGTGGGCTTGCCTAGTTGCGTGTATATGACGTATGTCAACGACATTTCAATTTTGAATAGACATTAGACATGATACTATGTGTAATGTTAATCAGTTAACACTGTGTCACCTGATATGGAAGTTAGTGAATGTGTTATTATTTTTTATCTAAACTATGAGTATGAGTTACAGTTTTAATTGTAACGGTATTGGGTTGTTTTTGTATGGAAATTAGCTACAATAGAGCAGAAGAATTAAGAGATGTTAAGAGGTCTATGAGTAATATAAGTATTTTGTCAACCAAGGACAATAGTAACACCGATAAGTTATTAGTCAGTAGGTATGAGAATAAAGAATGCACTAGCTCTTAAGACACCAGTCGGAACACAATTCGTTTGAAGGCTGACTTGGAATTCACATGTATATTTACACTTCAGGATATCGACACAACTTACTATCGATACCAAATATTAATACACATTAAACGACGCAATTATAAAAATGGATGTAGTCCCTAAGTTCAAACTTCACATGTTTGTCATACATGTTTCCGATACATGCTTCATCGTTTACTGGCACCTTATAAACTTACAAAAAAAAGTACATCCCAATTTCTATATTTAAAACTAGTCATATAATATGTTCCTTATTCAAAAACGTCCATGGTAATAGGTACCTTGTAATTATAAGTTATTCAAACAACCGACGTTGCGTAAAAGCTGGTAGATCAAGCTAACTCATTCGATTAACACTACATCACGCTTATCTGATAGCGGACCGTGACGTCACTCAAGTTGATACGTCATTGATGTAATAGAGTGGTTAGTAGTTGTAATTGGAGCACCCACGATGGTAATCTGCATGAATACTGTTTTTTTCTTTATTTACAAGCTTTTAGTTTCACCTGTCCCAGTGTTTGTAATCAAATTTTGCAAGCTAAATTTCACCCACTTCCCGATTGAGCTAAAATTTTACAAACTGGTCGTCCTGATGACAATGCATGTTTTTTAATAGGCATGATGTGATACTGCTACCAGGATTGGCTCCAGACGATTGAACTCCTCAACGGTTAACAGTAGATACTTGAACTTTTACACTTTTTATTTCTTTTTCTTATTAACAAGTAATAAAAGCTTGTTTTTATTTTATAAATGATGTTGTGTTCAAAATGCCAGAAGTTGTCTGCGTTTAGAATGTCTGTAAATAAGCTTAATAAGTGTTGTAATAACAATTTTATTTTATAAACAAACATTTATTATAATAATAAAACAAGCGATAAAAAAATGAATTAATTTTTTTTGAATTTGGAAAGGAATTATACAGTCTTTATAGAAGACATGTTAAGCTCAGTCTTTGTTGCTAAGCCACATCGAAGGCTTTTGTGAGTCATTAAAACTTCTAACAATTGGATACTAAACCCTCTGCCAATCCTCACTGAAGATCCGTGTCTACAGGAGTGATTAATAGGTAGAAACCACGGTATTAACATAAAAATATGAAATTCTCCTTATAGCACTCAATTCTTTTGAAATCATTGCCTTACAGTCATAAAAGATGTCAAGTAATGTACCAAACAAAACTGAAAATAATGTAAAATTAAAATTTAGATTTATAAACGGATAAAATATAATTTCTGAATCATCTCGCATACTAAAGGTGATTCGCATGAAATGTAATTATCATCGTGCTAACAATTTACACGTTTTTGAAGAGCGTTCATATTTTGCGCGATTGGCAATTTGTCGATTCGCGATTTGTTGATTCGCAGTTTGCCGGTTCGACTGTAAATTTTGAAATTAGTAATAATTTAAGAATTAGGAGACCATTTTATCATCAAGGGGGAGAGATCGTTACCCTGTAG
>LGAG01000321.1:171359-185057 GCA_001278395.1 Lerema accius | reverse complement strand
GGGGGGGGGATCACAAACATAATCGTGACGTACTTTAATGATTCCTATATTAGACATTAACACATATTACAAATCACAAATTATACGTTCAGTAATATTTTTTGTCAGACATTTAAACAAATTATGCTTTAATGTTCACAACGTACGATTTTAGATCAAAATCGTGATATCAGCTAAGTTAACAAATTGTAAAAGAAAACATTGTATTTCTAATTTACATTTTACTTCAAAATTATGTGCGAATGAAAAATGCAAACATGATTATTTATAACAACTTTTACGTAATATTCATAAATATGTATGTTATGGAACCTATGGTTACGGAACCCAGAGTGGACAGACAGACGAACAGACACGTCGAATCTGTAAGGGTTTTTTAATCTACTTTAGTACCCTAAAACACAATAATTACTTCCCATATTAATACAGACAACGTTTTATTTTACGCAATTGATATTAAGCAAAAGAAAATTTTATTCAGCCCTTTACCACTATACTTAAGCATCCATTTATTTTGTATCCACAAAGACGGAGCCGACATCACGAATGAGTAATGGAAAATATATAAATAATAAACCGTAAGAGGCTTAAAAGAGAGGTGGCGTAAGTTTTGACATATCCTTCGTCTGAGTCTTCGTTCCTCTCCGTCAAGTTCGTAAAAATACGTAAGAGCATCTTTACGACAGAAGTACAGCTATTACTACCTGCTTAGTTTTAGGGATACGGGGATCTAAGGTAAGAAAGGCACCTTATGAGTCTGTCTGCCTATTACCTACATCCAATTGAAAAGAAACGGGAATAGAAAATGACAATACGTAGACTAGACTTTCTTGAAGTAATGGAGGAAGTGTGGGTTAAATTTTATTTAAAACATGGAAATTAAATGACGTATGGGACAATGGTCATGCCGGATCGACGTGCCGGTCCTGGGTTCGATAACCTGTGAGGTAGTTTGAATGATGAGTTTAAGTTTCTGTTCCTGCCTTTTGTCTATTTGTTTCTCTTACGACGACGCAGAGAATCCTAGTTGGTCTATTTGTAAGTGGCATTATTGTAATTAAAAATGAAAGTATATTCAAGAAAGTCGTTAGTCGCGTTGCAGTCGCTGTCTTTAGTGTAAATACATTTAACAGCACTACCGGCTACTCATTGGACCAAGCCTTGCTCGTAACCCGATAATGAAGTACTGAAACGTTAATATTAGACCATGTTCTAGACCTAAAACATTAGTATGCCGTCAAAGAACCATTATGTAACATTTTTTCATATCAAAATTCGCACGCGAAAAACAGCGGTTTCAAAATTAGTCTTGATTGAAATATTTGTTCTGAAAACATTTATCACTTTATAGAGAACTAGACGACGCCCACGGCTTCGCACGCGGAAGAGTAGTTAAAAAATATATTGCATTTATCCCAAGGGAACCTATAATCAGGATACAATCTATCTCATGTCCTATTCCTGGATGTAAACTATCTGTGTGCCAAATTTCAGCTTAATCCGTTTAAAGGTAAGAGCGTGGAGGACTTACAAATATTCACATATACAAACATTAATTTCGACCAAATTTGATTACCAACAAAATGTTTCTAGTGAGTTAATCTTAAAAGATAGACATATGCTGTCGCGGACATTTTGTTAGATCATTCAAAGCGGAATAATTCTTTCATACATATTTTTTTGATATCTTGAACCGTTTTCGCAGCGCACGCAACGGAAGCCCTCAAAGATGAATAATTTTCCCCGTTTTCTTCACATTTTCCATTATTTCTTCGCTCCTATTCATCTTAGCGTGATGTTATATAGCCTATAAGTTTCCTCGATAAATGGACTATCTAACACTAAAAGAATTTTTCAAATCGGTCCAGTAGTTCCTGAGATTAGCGCGTTCAAACAAACAAACAAACAAACAAACAAACAAACTCTTCAGCTTTATAATATTAGTATAGATAATTAAAAAAGTATAGCATTTACTTTTTTTCCACTTGGAAGTAAACAGAGACTGACAAAAAATTTGCTTGCACGTGATATTGTTTATAACAATTATAATGTTTTATGGTACTTAATAGTTAGTACTTTAAAACATTATTATTTAATAAGTAGGCACCTAGTTGGTGTACGTCTGAAAACGATTTGAATTCGATATGGTTTTCGCCTTCATCTTACTCTTCATTAGTATTCAATGTTAAAACTATGACCTTTATTGAACTATGACCTTCGTCGGAATTTTCTGTAGCTTCACGTGCTCTCAATAATATTGTTTTTAACCTTTTTCTTCAACATCAAAATTTTCCACTGAAATCGATTTTCAAAATTCTGATTACCGGTAGGGATTAAAAAGAAAAAATGTTGTGAAAGCTGTATACAGAGAGAAAATTAAATAACAATGTAAAAACGAAACCATGAAGCGTATTCTATACACAATAGTAAACGAGAGTGAAAGAGATTATCTTTGTAAAAATCATAAGTCTGATACGAGTATTAATGAAGTAGTTGGATGAACCCTTATTTATACCTCTATTTTCTGTAAGACTAAAATACATTTATTTGACCTTTTTGTCTAAAAACGTACACGACTAGCCATTAATCGAACAATACAGATCGTTAGTTCAACGTACTTAGTTTAATAATTCTATTATATTTGCTACCGAACCTCACCTTTATAATAATGAATGTATAAAAAGGACGTCTTCCAGAATCCCTATTCTAATATTTACGTAATTACGCACAAGCAACCAGTATCAAGGCCGAATGCTTTTAACGGATTGTAGTCAAAAGGTGCTTTTAGAGCTTTATCCGAGTAATACATTGTTACTTTGTGTATCAATATTTTGTAGGGTACTGTGTGCGCGGTAAAAATGGAGAACATTTAAGTCTGAATTATTATATTTCTTCTTAAGATACTTACCTATAACATACGAGTAGCCATCGAGGGTTAAGACGCATTTTCTTGGTGCGCCAGAGGCAGATCTATGTCTGTGGCCTCTTGGTCCGGCACCTAGCGCTCTTCCACCTCCAGGGTCACTATGACACTTGTGGACTAACTCTTTATCGTTCGCCAAGTTACTGTTGCCGTCGACAGAGCCCTGTCTGCTGCCTTCCAGCAACGCTTTCCCTCGTCGCATCATCACATCATACGCTATCTCCAACAGATCACTAATATCCACTTCTGTTTCACTCACAACACTTCTCACTTCGCTCTTCACTTCACCAGACAATCTCACAATATCCACGTGACGCCGTGACTCGTTACGCGAGATTAATCACTCCAATACGTTAGATATGTTTATTTCAACAATGTTTTGATATGTAACAGATCTTGTCATAAACAATGTACATACTTTAGACGTTTTCATTGGTTCACTGGTGTAAATTACGAATTATTACCATAACAGAGCTATTTTAAACTGTCTTACATTCTAACTCTATTTTTTGAACATTGTAAATTATGTTAAGAAACAAATTAACAACAGAACGTAGGATTTTTATAGCTTCGCCATGTAGGTTTGTCTGGGGCGGAATTTAGACGTAATTAGAAATTTTGTCTCGGAGGTATTTCATTTTTTTATTTATTATTATACTGTAAAAATATCATACTTATAGCAAATTGGGTACTTCAATACGTTGTACAGTTCAAATAAAACTACTCCGAAGTTTAAAGAGACTTAGTTACAAATGCAAGTAATGCTGTTAACAGAGTTAATTCGTTAGTTAGATTGTCAACAAGGCGCTAGAAAGTTAGTTAAACAAAATTAAATTTGATATTATGATTCTCTTGATCCATACTATACGTATAATTGCTGTATCTTATATTACCTGGTTAGATGCATGCTATTGCGGATATAATAGGTGGAATTAATGTCTGATAGAATTCTTTATCAGTCAATGATTACTGTTTTTTATATTGATTGATATTTGAAGCCTCTTTAATGGATTTTAGCAGACGTGTATAAATATAAGGGCTCTAAATTGAGTCTAAGCAATGTTGTTCCCACAATTTTTCTTAGGGAAAGTGCCTCCCTAAGGGGCCTTTGATCTTCTTTAGAAAAGGTTTTTGAACTCTTATCCAAAAGTGTTAAGTAATAATGGTTGTAAAATTCAAATTCTGGTTCAAGAGAATCAATGATTTTTGAAGGCAGGTTTGAAGTTTTAATAACGACCACAATGAGTCCATTTAGTAAGTTTGTTTTGAAGTAAGCAATATTAAGTAGAGAAATGGGATCACAATTAAATTGTCCAATATGAAAACATCGATAAATTATTGCATTCAAATACACATTAGCGTGATAACCGGTGGAGTGCGATGTTATCGAATGCTTTTGAAATCTTTTTAACCACATCGTAAACACGTTTATGCATCACGCCCCGTAGTTATTACGTCACTTAGTTTTTTTTCTAAATAACTTTATGAAACTGTAGTAGTATGGAAATATAGAGAGCAAATTATAATTTCCGTTTGCAGTTTTTAGTCATCAAAATGAACGAATTTTAAATTTGTTTTTTTTTTGCTTTGCAAGTTGAAGTTTTGGACGAATATTGAATTAATAAAATTTTGTGTTATGTATACAGAAATAGTTTCGGATTAGTTATGATTTGTTTGAATAAATTGTGTTACATTTATTTTATTTTTGCAGTTACTTCGCCTTAATTATTTGTGTTACGTTCGTGTTGTAAAAACTGTTTATAAAATATTTTGATCATTTAATTGTAAGACATTATAAAGATAAAACTGAAATGTTTACCATCATCCGTATCGGGATGCTTTTGTAAATTTTACAGTTCGTGTTTTTATTATGTACATCTGCTGAAAAATGTTTTGGATTATAAAAACGTTTGCGCCTTCTTCCATACTGACTTGTAAATATTTTGATGTTTGGTCGTAATATGAATGAATCTGTTTTCTTCAAAAAGCATTATAAAGACATTTTATTACTAATAAATAAAAAAAATATTTGTTCGCCTCTGGCTCGCTCGTTTCGATTCCCTTATTAAATTAACAGCTCCGTAGACAAGGAACTCTTTGTATTACGAAGACCTAACGAACTATGCTAACAAACCCCGACTAGTAAACCTTTGTTTGTAAATGTAGCGCGAATTTTAGCAGCGGTAGTCTGTGAAATACTAATTATACGGTTTGTTTCGAATCCACGGTAACAATCGGTAACAACTAGAAACTGACGTCGGAACAAACTAAATCTGGACCGAAGAATTTTTTTGTCCAAACATCATTATTTACCGAGTTCGGTAACACCGTGAAATTGATGTTTGGTTCGACGAAGGTGGAAACACGGAAATCTATTTTCACGCGACGATTGTTGTTTTTCCGCCAGAGCACTGTACCTACACGGGGCGCCCATAAAGCATTGCGTCATGAGGGGTGGGGGCGCCCCCCATTTGTAAACAGATTGTGACGTTGCCGTCGGACTATTCCAAATCGCCGACAACAGGTGGTCCCGATGTTTCGTTCCGGTGTTTTGTTGGACGGTTGGTAACACTGATTTTTTTTTATTTAACGCTTTTTTTTTCTTTTTTTAACATACCACAGATATGTAAACGGTTTGAGTCGGACGGAGGCGCGTACGTAGCCGTTTATGGCGGCATGACTGTACCACGTCTGGAACGCGTGAAGGCCTGCGCGCAACTGCCGCCGGTTTGAAGCGAAGCACATGCTGAGCCCTACAGGTAGCTTCTGATCTGGTCCCTTCTTCCAAATTCTGTTTCTAGGGGTGGCTCAATTAACTCTCAAGGACGATCCTAAATATACTTCATATCTCTGAGTGGTGTAGACGCCTTTTACGCGCCCGTCTTCGCTGTTTGATTGTGAAATGTTTATTTTCTTGAGCATTTCTCTATGATTGAATACAAAGTTTTATTCCATCACATAAGGATTGTGACAAAAATTATAGTTTATTTCATATTCGTCTCATTTAAACTCTGATTTTGTTTAAGTGTATTAAAAAGAAGTAGATTTAGTCCTACTTCTTAGTTAGGTTTTGTAGTTCCAATCTATAATTGAATTATAATTGTTGTTTTATTATAGGCAGCTGGTGTTTCCGTATATTTGTAATATGCAAAATTAAAAAAATAAAAATTATTATTATCATAAGAATCTCATTTACAATGGAGACGAATCAAAATACACCTCATATGTTATTTGAAATTAGTCGAACATACATACATACATAAGCTCTAAGACATTATCCTCTTTTTGGCACAGTCGGGTAAAAAAAAGTTTTAGGAGCAAACTAAGTATGTATGACATTTTGCTAAATACTATATTTTTAACTTAGGCCAAAAAATTTATAGACTGATAGACTATAAATATAAGTCTTCCGAACAAAAGAATGAAGTATTTTTTTCTTTTTTTTTACGATTTGACGTGTGTCATTGAGCAGGACCTGTCAAGCAATGTAACGGAAAACGTTTTTATTTGATAAGTACGTTATTTTCTACTACGCTCTCAGTCTTAATATTTTTTCGTCTCCGATTTTGACTTCGTTTCTTTCGTTATTTCTTTTAGGTTTGTAATAGTACGTTTTCATGGATGTAAGTAACATTTTCATCTATTTTCGTGTTGGTCAAAACATAAACGCAATTGCGGGCTCGCTCCAAGTTGCGAGCGTGTTCTCATGGGAATTGCAGAATACTGTGTAGTGAACGATCAAAGATAATATCTCTGTAGACGGTACAATAGTTATGTAGAAATATAAATTAGTAAATTATTCTTTGAGGCATTTAATTAGTCTGTCTTTCAATTAAGTTAATCAAGGTATTATCTTATGAAATAAGGGTTCTTAAACTTTAAAGATAACCGAACATTGTTATGTTATAGAATATGTTGACCTTTTTTACGTGTACTTATTCTTTGCTACGTTTCACCAATTACTCAATGTTGACGACTTTTCTTTACTTCTTAAGTCTTCTTTTCCTTGCGAAATTTCACCAAGTCCCCAAATTTTACCTTTTTTTGCCTTCAAATGTGTAGGTAATATAATTGGCTTGTGTCAATATACATTGCTTGTTAATTAAGTAAGAAAGTAAATTAATTTGTTAACGATTTCGCGTTGTGGTTTTGTGGAGATCATTTGTGTTAATTACCTAACTTGAAATGAGTTTAATACCATATTGTTTATGGAAGTAATTGGCAAAGAGGAAAGAAAAAAAAGAACTATGTTGTAACTTTTATAATAAACATCACACCTACAAAGTGTTGAATCATTGCGTTTATTTACAAGAAAAAATATAAGAGAATTAAAGATAAATTATTAAAGGCGCCATTTGTTAAATATTATTAAAAAAATTGGAAATTTAATAAAAGAAATAAGTAATAATAATAATATAATACAAAAAGAAACCCGACTGAAAAAAATGGGGTTTGGTACTCCCTAAAAATATGTAGTCAAATACGGTGAAATTGCATGTTAAAATCCATCAAGCTTTTTCGATCGTAGGGTCCGTCGAATAATTGAATATACGAGTACATACATACATGAATACATATATACTTAATTGCTATTACTAAAATAAACTATGATAACATTTTTGTTATGACCATGTAAAATTTGCAATTAAGTCAATATTTTTCCTGTTATCGTTTCTCATCACAGAACAACGAATAACACATACATATTTCATGCGCATATAATTTTTCAAGTGAATGAGCCTTTATGCAAATGGAATTATTTCGCAGTTGTAATTCATAATTAACGTTATCATGTATGACGAATGATGTATAAAATTCACAAACTATAATAGTGTAGTGTTATATTTAAACTAGAAGATCTGACAAACTTTATTCTGCAACATATTTTCTGTCTTATAGTTTGGTTGATTTTCACATCTGTATCGCAGCTGTTAATTTCCATGTAGGTACTCATATATTTGGTAAAGTACTCATAATATCGGTATTTTTTTTTTGTGACAGCGTTTCAATAACTGTAATAGCTTGGCTGATCCCTTGAAGTATCTCAACAATAGCACCACTTAATGGTCTAATTTGTTTTAGGATGAGTTCAGTGATACGTACACTAGGCTTTTAAATTATATAAGTCAATATTATGATGGTGAAAAACCACAATAGTGAAGCTGTGTTTAATAGAATATATGTAACTAAAAGAATTGAACCCCATAATTTTAGTAAAAAGATAAGTAAATATGAATTATTCGTATGTAGGTTGGTCTAAGAATAGCGTGATTTTATTAAGTTATGTCATGTATAAGGACTTAGAATTTTGGTTGATTTACATAAGACATACCAAGAACATTATTTGCAGCTCTATAGGGCAACTGCCCGATGCCATACTGTGTATAAGTCATACCAAAGGTCACATAAATTCTTGCAAATGTACCCCAACGGTATGCTTTACTCGGAATATTATTTATTCAACGTCAAGGGTTACATTGGAACATCACGATCGAGATAATTAGGACCCATGTACTCGTAGATATATGTTTCATCCCTTGATAGTTCGGCCGTGTATATGTTGTGTTATACTCCGAAGTTTGACAACCTGAAATGAACAGATGTTGTGTAGAATTTAATTACATTTTGGATTAGGTATAATTGTTCAATGTTAGCGCTGTAATGGCTATAGCAATGATGAATTAATGGTGGCGAGGAAAACTGAGACTGTGTGCCGACTTATTTTTTAATTTAATTTATTTATCTATACTAATAACTATTTGTTAGATATATTATAAAGCTGAAGAGTTTGTTTGAACGCGCTAATCTCAGGAACTACTGGACTGATTTGAAAAAATCTTTCAGTGTAAGATAGTCCATTTATCGAGGAAGGCTATAGGCTATACAACACTACGCTATGACGAATAAAGAGGAGCAGCAATAAAAATATTGCGAAAACGAGAAAATTACGCGGGCGGAGCCGCAGGTGATTGCTAGTAACACATAATTATGCATAAAGTTTAGGTTTTTGCCCTTCCCCATTTTAAATTTTAGGCATGTCAAACATTAAATTCGTACGTGTCTGTACTGTATTGGAAAACGTACCAAAAGTAAATTTAACAACAATGTAGGTAACACCTTCAATATTGGAACTATACGCATAACTCTGGCCGGATGCGACTTACTTTCTCAGTAAGTAAATCTTCAGTCATTCGACGCCTCTAATCTTGGAAAACAAAACAAATTCTTTGTAATTAAAACAATTTGGCACATGACCTTGGATTAGGGAGGAAAATTCCACTAGGGCTGCTGTTTACAGACAGACGGATTAAAAGGGCTGGCAGGTATAAAAAAGTATTTACCTAAGTTAATGTTACATAACAAAGTATATTTCTGCGTCCTTCTTGACATAAATACGTAATAACTTAGTCATGACAAAATTGCACCTTAACTCCAATCATATTTCTATCTAAATAGTGACATGACGAGTTCAGCTTAAATCCCTTTTTAGATCAAAGTATGAAAATATGTTTGAGATTCGGAATAGTTCAATCCAGAAGAAATCCAGACGGCTAAACTATTTTTTTTTTCTAATAAAACAAAATTCACACTACCATGCGTGTTTGGTGGATCTGATCACTGACAGTTGACGTAGACATCTGCCAACCAGGGATATCAAACGAATCTATAGTCAAGCTATAGGTTATGGTTTGGCACTATAAATTATAGTCGAATTCCTACAAAATAACGGATAGACCCCTACTAATTACCGTTAATAGGCAACCTAATTTCAAACTACAAACCAAAACACATTTTTATACACGTACTACCACGTTATCTCACTACGAGTTTCCCAAATCACGAAAAGGCTATTTAAATTCAGTATGGCGATAAAACGAATTGTTCAACAGAAACGCAACGCCGGCACGCGACGGGAACGCTATATTGTAGTAAATACATAGGGGAGTGCCTTGAAACTTGCTAATTTACCTGCAGTAGAAATAAACAGTACTAAAGAAACCTGCATTTCGACTAAATTAAACCACATTGAAGGTAAAGTTCAGAATTCAGTGCAACTTCTGAATAAAGTTTTTTTAAACTAGCGTTATAGAGACAGCGAACCTAAAGCAAGGCGAAGAGTTTTTGTTTTTTAATGAATAAGTTTATAGAACCGCTTGAAACTGGTCATATATATAGAAAAACGAAAGCATAGCATTTTTTCTATGTGACTAGATTCAAACGATGATGTACGTGTATTAAAAAATAAAACATTTCGTTGCGCTTTCAGTTCATTGCTTATTTAGTAAGGGATTTAGATCGTACCAACTTAATCCGCATCATTTTGCAATGTCTGTTTAAAATTCTGGCTAAGTTCGAATGATAGTCGCATTTACGAAAATGTATTGTGCTGTAAATATTTAAGTTACTAAATACTATAGCATTCCAAATGTATTGTTTTATAGGTATTAAAGTTACTAAAGGGCATTCAACGAAATTCAACTAAAAATCAATGTGTCAAACAATAAACTATAATAACGTGAACTGTCTATAATAAATGTATTTATAATACATAGTGTAGAGCGAAATTAATTGAAAAACAAAAAATTGCAGGACAACGTCTGCCTGGATTCTAACTTACTTTCACTAGTTACCGTATTCTGGGACTGCCCGAATGCTGTTTATCGACCGAGTTATCGACCAATAAAAATAAGCCTTTACCCTTAAAGTATAGCTAGATTCTAAAACTGTCTGCATTTCCAAAAATAAATTGCGGCAATATAATGTAAGCGTAAACACAAATAGAATAAGTCCTCGCGTGTCAAGAGGTCGTTTTAAACCGTCTAAACAATATGTTACACCGCGTAACAGCCGTAACGTACAAATCCAGTAAAGACATCTTTAATCTTTGGAGGGGAAGTAATATGTATTACTAACGTCTGAATATGTCTAGGCGTGTTTCACAGGCTATCGGCTTTTAGATGTTGTGTTTATATTGTTTTATTTATGTAGTAATGGATATATATTTTATTTTTTTTGGATTCGGAGATGTCTAGAAACCAATATAGGCAGTGGCATAGTGCCAGGACTATTATAACTAAAAATTAGGGATATTAATTTATTAATTTACTTATTCATCCATTCATTGATTTGTTCTTCTATTCTGTCATTCTTTCGTCCTTGCATTTACAGATACATTCATTTGTATATTGCTTGACTATTATTATAGTGCAAGTACCTTAAATAAGTCATAATATACATATTATGTGTATACATATTATGTGTACAACACATATTATGTGTTGGTTCAATTCAAAAAGCATCTTTCCTACTTTAACAAGAGTACTGTTGTATTTATATAAGTAAACATATATGTTTGTATACGTAATAACATTCTCGTATATTATGGACGTACAATTTTCATTTCTACTGCAAGTTTAAACTAATAGTTACATTTTCATTTAACGAAATGTGCTGCTATCTTCAGTCCTAATTAGTACACGAGTACTGACTGAACTTATTAAGGATTATTGGGTTTTTCAAAGCAAAGCGAGTGGGTTGTTCAGTATAAAACATAGTGTAATAACCGTTAAGCTTGAACTTCTATTTTACATATATCTTGCTACAAAAAGTACTCTGTGCATATCTAATGTGGGGAGGTACTAAAACCGCAGCACTTATTTTCTGTTTCATTTTGTTTCTGCTTGTTGAAGAGCATGAATTAAAAAATAACGAAAACACGAAAAAGGCGAGCTTTAGGTACATTAAAGTAATTTGAAAAGTTTAGAATGAGACACTAGAAATGGTAAAAAGCTAGATTTAAAATAGAATTTGAAACATAGAACTGGTTTAGTGAATTATTTTGTTTAAAAAAAGAGAAATAAACGCATATTACCAAAAATATTTTTCACATCTACTAATAATAAAACTATAAGACTTTGATATAAAAATCGATACAGTTACCCTCATTTAATTTCAAGAAACCATTATTTTATTTAAAAACGAAAAATAAGAAAACGTGGATCCTCAGTAATAAAAAAATACCGATTTGGCCATTTTTAGAATTACGCGATCGTGAGAATTTCCATTGTGAGAATTGGGCATAATGGAATTAGTCATTATGCTGATTGGTTTTGGTGGTTAAACATTCATATTATTGGCAATAGAGAGTATTTCGCGTAAATAATGGATTACTTTTTTAATGCGGTTGTTAGAATATTGACAAATTTGCTAAAGTGAAATAGGTAGGTATTTTTTGTAATGTTATGTAATTGGCAATGAAAATCGATCTGTATGAGTGCTGGTGTGTAAAATAATATAGCCATTATCCTTCAAAATTGAACGATATTGCTTGTTAAATTACCTGTAATAAAATATAATAATCGTATGTACGATGAGGATAATGACTAGTAAGGTGTTTTTTGACGATCTTTCTAGAACTTAAAAATATAGTAAGAACTAAAATAATGTTTGTAATATTAAACGAATTGTACCTAATTCAAGTATTGCTGTGAAATAAAACGAGAAATAAAAGTTGGCAACCATTTCACATGTGTACAACTCTCATTGCACCACCATTCAAACGCTTAAGAACTCCTCCAACTCAAAAGCTATTCAATTCACTCACCGATCGTGTAAGTGGCGCCATCTATCTGAAAAGTGGCACTCTTGCACTTCTTGAACACTTTCCCACTGACAACTTGTCGAGTAGCGCTGCCGTGTGTTGCTGGGTTAGAAACGATTTCGCGTCGCGCCGTCGCGGCGCTAGTGTCGAATCTGTTCCTCAACTCCTCGAACGACAGATCGCTCACCAAGTCGGGCGATTGGTCGCGAGGGTTCCGCCGCACTTGCCCGCACGTCATCTGCCCGTATGAAACGTTCTCTGCCGGGTTTTTATCCATCGTTTTTATGTCACTGTCACAACACTCAGTTTTCACTGTACACGAACTTTTGAAGGTCTAACATGATGCTATGAAGAAATAAACTTATTACTTGGCTATATATGTATATACTTATATATGCACCTATTGTATAGGTAATATATAATTGGGCTTGTCGTGTCGATGGTCGAAAAAAAGTACAGAACAAAGTTATCATTATTAAAATTTCGGGCTCTTACCCTCCTGGTGTTGTTATTTAAACGTGTATTTTAGTTATAAGCAATATTAAAATAAAAGTTTTGCAAATATCTAATATTATATTGTAATATTTAAGAGGTTAATCAGCCACCCTGTAATTTTATTTTGAAAACTGATACAAAAAAATTCTAAGCGATTTCAGCTTTAATAAACACTTGCTATTATTTTGTAACATACCTTATTATTACCTTAATTAACGACAAACTAAACTAATAGACCCTTTTCATGAGAGAATAAGAGTAAAGCTCTGCTAAAGGATAAAGCTTATCCACCTAATTTATGCGTCGTCACGTGTTTGCCGGACAATTAACGAGTTAGAAAAGACATTATAAACATCAGCTTGAATTTTGCAATAAATTTCAATTAGAAAATAGTTGACCACAATTGCGCAATCTGGGGGAACGCCAAGTCGAGCTTAAAAACGGCACGGCCGTACTATCCTTTTCCCGAAGCATTTCAGGCATTTTCATTACCCTATAACTTCGTTTGGAATAAAACTAGAAGCTTGAATCCTAATTTTTTTTCATGTAAGAGACAAACATGTCAACATGTTACTATTAGGTACTTATCTTTTCTTTCCCTTGTAAGTAAAGCTAAGCTTACGCTTACCCATATTTACTTATTCTTAAATAGATACGCAAAACAAATGAAGATTACAAT
>LGAG01000321.1:160361-171352 GCA_001278395.1 Lerema accius | reverse complement strand
TTTTTTTGTTTTAAAACTTAGACGACCCTCATCAGCCAAATTTCCGTTGAGTACACGTTTAATTCAAGAGTTATACTCGTAACAACTGGTTCAAATTATCATCGTGTTAGTGTTCAACAGACTTCCAGGCTACGAGTAGCTGCAGAGATAATCAAATGACCTCACTGCATCATTGTCATGCCACGGCTCTAGTTACTGGAGTAGCTTGGTGCTATAATTATCGTCTAACTTCTCACTCAGACGTAGTGACGCGTTTAAACTCGCTTTGTCACATTTACCAGAAATCAGCTTTAAGTAATACATCGGGTGAATTTTTAATTGGTACTATTTGTAGCAGAACTCCGTAATTGTAGTGGCTACGCGTTGATACTCTTAATTTGTCGCTTTTAACGGAAAACAGCTTTAAGTTATACATCAGGTGAATTTGTTCCTACTATTTGTAGCAGAACTCCGTTAATCTAGCAAAGATTCACGGAGTGAATTTTATAGCTATAATTACAGCGCTATGAGCCACTAAATTTAATAATAATCCAGCTACACTATCTCCTAACTAGTATCTCGTGTTCTAAAATGATCCTATTGTAGAGGAAAGCTTTGGTCCGCTCTTGACTTAATACTGTTCTGCATTCATACGATATTGTGTACTTTCAACTTTGTGGTATAACGAGCGCAATTGCTATATTAAGTTTCTCAGCTTTTTGAAATATAGTTGCGATTTGTGCAACAGTCGAAGTCTCATTACAGTAGCTTCTTATCCATTTATTGTTACCGATTTTACTATTCTATTTGATTGGTATTTTGCAAAATTTAACGTTTTTTATTTATCACAAAATAGCAGATAGTGATTTACTTCTTATATATTTTATTAAACTTAATTTAGTAAAGTAATATATTTGCACTTTTTGTTATTATTGTACAGGTAAAAATTGTATATTCAGATAAAAATAACGAACGGAGATGACATAAATGAGATAATTTTCTTCAGTTAAATCGTAATTAAAGAAGTACGAAGTTTTTCCGTCATTCCTATACATCGTCTTCAATTAAATTTTACTGTCTTGGTAAAATTAGTCTTTCAGAAGTATGACAGCAGTAAAATTCCCATTTTCTTTACTATAACTAGCTGTTAAATCAAATTGCGAACAACCGGAACATCTGTTACTCTTATAATAACTTCTGTTCTAGAGTGTAATCGATTCAATTCCGTTGAGTTAACACGAACCGTAGTATCGTGTTACATTCAATTCGAAGTAGACAAGTATGAAGTACTGTAGGCAGTATCCTCAACCTATTAATGGCCTACTAATGAACATTACGACCCCGTAGCCTAGTTGGTAGTGACCCTGCCTGCGAAGCGAGGGGTCCCAGGTTCGATTCCCGGGCGGGGCAGATATCAATGTGACAGATAATTGCCTGTTCTCGTTCTACGGGTGTTGGTGATGATTTGTGTTGTCCATGCCACCCGCGACACAGGGAATCCTACTGCGGGGGTAGGTATGAGTGTGTTAGCGTTTTAGCGTTTATGGGTCTAGGAGGCCTAGAGCATACTCCATCACGCTGCTCTAGTAAAGATTGGCGGAGGAGTTACACCATACTAAGTGTCGGAAACTATAGTGGTGCACACAGGCCTCTGACATAGCCTAACGACTGTCGACGACATTTATTATTAGATAGCCCGTTTTTATAATCAACCTTTCTAGTTATACAAAGAGGTACAATACTTACTGCTTCAACCTATTAATGGCTTATTTTTGGTAGATGAGTTAGTTACCAATACAATTTTCGATCGATTTAATGTCGTTTGATGACAAATTATGAAATTGCTTGATGAATATTGGATGACAACAACCGTTTACCAATCCTAACTTATCTTCCAGGAAATGCTAAAGAAAATTTTCCCTCTCGAGTCACCTATCGATTGACCCGTAGTCTTAACGAAAGCTTAACTCTATGGACTCACAACGATCACTCAGGATCAACGAAAGCCAACGGGTTAGGTAATTCTAGCATGAAGGAAGCGAGTTTGGCAACTTCATCTTTGGCGATCAAAAAATTAGACCGTGGGGTCTGATAAATTGTGACACTTAGGCAGCATGATAAGGATTGTGAAAATATTTTGCAGAACAACATCTGCCTGGTCAGCTAGTATTAAACTAAAATTATTAGTTCAAGTCCTTGAATGTAGTCTATTTGCGTGAATGATATATTGTGTCTAAAATTAGTTCGGGACTTTTACATCTTGCGGTCTATTTTGACGTAGCAACGTTTAACTATCACACTTTTATTGCTAAGGTATAAAGCACATGTTTGATTTTATTAGATAATTAGTAATTTTGATAAAAAAACTAAAAACTCAAGTGCTAAAAATGGGGGGGATTGGGGGAATTTAATAAAAATGCAAGTTATCACTCTTAAATGGAGTAAATGCTGTCGAGTGAACTAAACTGTTTAAACAGCTAAGCAATTTTCTTTGAGACATTATTATTTAATAATAAAATAATAATAATGACTATTCCAATTAAAATAACTATGCCATAACAACACATTAAAGTGTATCAAAGGGTATTGGACCCACGTCCCCACGCAAGTTTTCCAAACGACCGGGTTCACTTACATCTTCGACCCGTGAAACTTGTAACTACATTATGAGATATAGACTAAAAAACCGTGCATTACGTTGTTCTGCAGCTTATCAATTTTATCTCTAAAGTGATGATGAGTTTTCCGAATCAGGTACGAACTCCCGGCTTTTAATCAATAATGATAATAATATATTATTATATTAATAAGCGCTAACACACTCATACCCCCGCAGCAGGATTCCCTGTATCGCGGGTGGCATGGACAATACAAATAACACCTCACTAACACCCATGACCCGAGAACAAACCTTTATTATGTCACATAAATATCGAACCCGGGACCCGTCGCTTCGCAGGGAGGGTGACTACCAATAACACAAAGGGGTCGTCAGTTATCGTCGTTATCATGTACTTTTAGTAAGTACTCATCATATTGGACAACTTTTGTCATGACAGCGTTTCGATATTTTTATTTTATTATTTTAAAACTAGCGGATATGGGATAGTCTTCCCAATTGCACATAACAACGGTCCCATTATAATTTCTTACAACAATATTTATGGTGTTGAAAGTTTCACTAGTGTGTTCAAACCCTAACTCTATAATGGGGCCCATGTAGAAGGATTTAGTCGATAACAGCAGTATGATCTGTTGAGATGTTCGGATTTTATTTTGTAAGTTTATTGGGTTATTTGTTTATGGAACAAAGATCGGCTGTTTGGGTAAATGAAATCGAGTTTTCTTTAGTATTTCCTTTCCTTTTTATATTGGAGATTATGATATAGATGTTTGTCCAAGTTAGAATAAAATTGATTGTTGTATATTCGATGTTTTGTAAAAATATTGAACACATTTTTTTCCTTATATTATTGGTGCATACCATACCTCTTTCAATGTTAAAAGGTATCAGATCTTATGCAAAGGAAAGCCCTTAATTTTGAGTCTTCTAGCCAGGTATACCGAGCTAGTCTATATTATTTTATGTCATAAAAAGTTATGATTGATTTTTGACCATAGCGCGTTTCCTCTAACTTATATAGGTGCCTCAAGCAACTATAACACATACATTTGATTCCATAAAATTTGTTTCAAATCTTTGTAATATCCAAATCAATTACACTGAATTCGTACTGTTATTTGCGAAGCGCCAGCGCGGTGAATTCGGGGCGAATTCAATTACCTATCCAATCTGCTGTGTGATAAAATTTCGTTTGAATTTTGGCAAAGAATCGTATTAAATTCGAATTGTCAGCCTAAGCCTCGTCAAATTTACGTCTGAAATTATTTCTTTGCTGTTTTTTTTCTAATCAACGAGCGCTTGTCTTGTAAGTTGATGGCCTAGAGACATTACCCCTGGTTCGATTCCCGGACAAGTCCATGGTAGGTATTTTATCTTACCAATATATTGTTACGCCACTGCATGCAAGATACACGAAATTCTAATATACAAATATTAGAAATACCCAAGGTAATACTAGTGTTGTAGAATAACATAAAGCCGTTTGTGTTTAAAAATGTTTATTTCTTTGATACTTCTATTGTAAAATTAATATTTAGGATTGGACTATATTTTAATATTATCGGTTTTTGGTTGCCGATTTAAAACCGAATGCCCTATCCGCGCCACCTCTCTGTCTCCAATCCAACATAAAACTCTGCATAAAACCTATTGTTATAAGAGTTTAAGCCTTCATTATTAAATAAATCGAGCTCAAAACTTGACACAAATGATAAAACTTTATGCGACACAGAATATACACTTAATAATATCTCCCACGAACAGGTTCATACTTCCCAAGAAGTTTACTAAACATTTATAATTGTAATGTAAACACGTATCATACAAAGTTAGGTATTTAAGGAATGTTTTGCTTTAACGAGTTGTCTTAAAATATTTCCAAGTTTGTTAGCAAGCAGTAATTTAGTTGTGCTTGTTACCTCAACCTAATTTAACCCTTAATGTTTCTACATTAACGGATATGTCTAGACATAAATTTGTATATGCGGTTTGGGCGGTTTCATGAAATTGTGGAAGGTCGATGACCCGTAGGTACAATGGTTTAAAGCAGGAATTTGAATGATGTTTTAATTTCTGTTTATAGTTTCTTTGCGTGTTTTTTTGTTTTTGCATATTACTATGTCACTCGAGAGACAGGAACTAATCCCAGGGTATATAGAGAGTTATTTTCTCATTTTATGCTACCTAATTTGAGTTGAGGTTGATCAAGGATCAGCCAACCGAATCATAACAAATATGTGGCTGGTTCCAACTTGGCTCTTTATGTGTGTGTTTTTTGGACATTTCGTGTTCTTACCCATCATCGCCTTAATAAGTTTAACACGTAGTCAAGAACAAACAGTCTCTCAAGCCCCCTAGCCGGAATTTGGCGAGAAGTTTAGGAGCTAACTCAAGCAATAGTTACCCTCTTACTTACGTAACAGAAAGAAGAAGTATTTTACGCGAAACTATAGGGTCCTTAGCCAGAAACAGGCGGCTTCTATCGCCTCTCGCTACTGTTAGACCAGACCAGACCAGATTGAATCTTGTCTATTAAAAAAAATACAGTTTGTTATTTCATCTAAAATCTGCAGCAAAAGAATAATCCACGCCTCCTACAATACTTTTCTTTGGTTTCGAAGCAAAGTGAAGCGACTGATAATGCCATCAGGTAATTAATATGTAGCTTATGAAACACAAGAAAGTTATTGTATTTGTAGGAGTAAGTAGAACGAAATTACTTTGTATTTCAGATTAATGTAACATCCATACACAAGAAAAGGTGTTTACTAAGTGTTACTACTAACTCGTTAACTTTTACGAGCCCTAAAATTAGATAGCATGTAAGTAGAACTCGGGTCAGCCTACAATGAATTGAGGCGTTCGCTAGAGCGAATTATTTGCGAGTAGAAAATTAGGTAGCTACGTAAAACAAGATTGTATGTTACGTCCTGGAAAAGTATCTACACTTTTTAACCCCTATCCTTGCGAGGGGGATATCTTATAAATATGCCCACTTCCTAGTTATTTGAGACTAAAATATCCACTCAAACCTAATGGAAATCGGGTCTGGTGCACATCGAGAAGCTTCAGGATCCCTGAGGAAGTCACCGGTGGCTGAATCTAAATCGCTCGTCAAGACCCTGGTCCATATACTACTACGCCCCTAAGGCATAACAACGTCAACACAGACACAGCCACTCCAAATTCTTACCTCCAGGACATTTTATACAACAGTAGCTGTAAGAATTAGTAAGAACTTTATATTTTTGCATACGTTTCAGTCATTTTTATTTCTAAACCGTTCCACATCAAATTTATACTACCAAGTTTTTCGCCCTTTGCTATGGTAGCATTTTAATACCTCAAATAGAGTAGCTGACCCCTTAGAGAAACTCAAACACAGCCTCTCCAAACAATCTATAATATACCGTCTAAAGAAGATCTCAATCACAGAAAAACATCCAACGCGGTAACAGAACAAAATACAGTAAGATGTGGGTTTTATTATTCCAGTAGAAACAAGTGAACCGCTATTGTATTCAACATTTTCAATGCGACGAGGGCTTAAAAAGAGCATCGCGTGACCGGCTTCGCCCTGTAAACTCCAACAAGGTATCATGTTGTTCGTGTTGCAAACGACCCTCTACCATCTTCGGCAATAAAATAACTTGAATTGTTCAGGTGCTTGAATAGACAATTCGTCGTGTTTATTATAGTGTCAGTAAAGCTTACTGACGGGAATTGGATATTGTAATGATGCCACTTTAATGTCTATTTACCCGACTGTTTGAAGACTTTCATAATTGGAATTTTATTGAGTGATTACCATGGTAACCAATTGTTATCGTTGTTAAAAATATAAAAGTAATTAGAATAAAAAAGTACAAAACCTTTCGTGTATAAATATTAAATTTATACTATTCAATCAAGAGTAAAATTTTTGGATTGTTGTATTAAAATCTGATTAACCAATCAAACAGATCCGATCATAAATCCGATCCTAATAAAAATTCAATTTCCAAGTTCGAGTTCCATCCATCCTAGTATTATTAAAGCAGTATTTAATAAAAAGGGCCATAAAAATGCCAAAGAAAAATACACACTCGTATGTTTAGTAAGTACATACATAGGTACATGCGCTCTGCAAACCTTACTCTTTTTCTGGCGCAGTAGGGTAATAACATTTGAATGGTCCTACCAATCGTAATTAACGTTGACGGCAAAAAGAAATTACATTTCCTTTACTTACTTGTGCATAAAAACTCCCAAGTACGCACCTGAGATTCTAAATTGAATGGGCTTTTGTACGTTATGTTACGTAGCGAAGGTATTGTGGAAAGTACAGTTTCATAATATACGGTAATAATAAAAGTTAATGGGTCAACTAAAATATTATAATTCCCTATGAGTAATCATTAATACGAATTGCTTATTAACGGTTTCAACGTTGGTCTCCTGAATGAGAGTTCTTGAGTTCAAGGACTGGCATGCAATTTTAGATTTGAAAAAAGTTATGTGCGTATTAAAAAACAATTATCACTTGTTTCCGAGAGGAAAGACATCGTGAGATGAATACCTGAGAGTTCTTCGTAAATTTCTTAAAGCTGTATGCCAACCGCGTGATGAACTATGGTCTGTACTCGTTATAATTTGAGAGGAGATCCGAGCCCAGCAGTGGGACAGTTATGGGATGTGATGATGGCGAATAATGGTTAGTTAATTCTAATTATTTACAAAGCTCTCATATCCGTCATCGGCATCTCATAGCCCGGCTTCTATCGCCTATTACGACACCTTGGTCTGCCAATTGAGGTCAAAATTGTATGCCATCCAGTACAAAAAAATTTGTAGCTTACTGTTTTAATTCTTATTGTTACAACTTGTTTCTAGAGGGCTTAAAATTATTCAATTTTGAACCGTAAAGCGGTCAAGCACTCTCTCGTGAGATTATTATGTAATCAGATTCCGGTACTGCCTCCGTAGAGGCGTTTTAAAATGTTTTTGGACGAAAATAACTAATTCCATTTCAGAAGACTTTCTACCAATTATATTTAATGGACGAATACGGAAAATGTATCGTCTGAAATAGACTGATGTAAATATGCCTACTGATAGAATTTCTGTAATTTTTAATCAAATTATTTCTTTGAGCAGCCTGTTAACACAAAATTATTATTACAGGATCCTGAAACCTTCATCAAACTTTTGGACATAGGTCACATTGAAATGTTAGCACAATTATTTATTCTGCGATGATTATATTCAGATATTCTCCTCTGTCTATTATTCAGAGACCTCATTATTAAAAACACGAATTAATACGCAGAAGGTTCAGTTATAGAGCCCTTTTTAAAAATAATACAGACATGTATGAATCTGAAATTGAGCATAGTTAAAATTTTACATAATAAATAGATAAAAATAACACCTACACTACCACACAAAATTCAATACACAGGTATGTCACACACACAAACACCACTTAAATACACACACACCGCACACATACACACACACTCACACACGCACAAGTTCAACGAAAAGCTCAGATAACAGAAAACTATGACATTGAAATCTGTTAGTAAATCGAATTTTATGTTTGGCCTACATATAGTTTATTACATAGTTTAAATGGACACATATTTTATTTTTCCTTGCATACATAAACAATGTATTAAGTAGTAATAAAAAGATATAAGAATTAAATAATAAACAATCCTTATCATTCGTTATATTACATTTGTGACTTCAATCTCGATTTTAATAATAAACTGCCTGTTTCCCAATCCCTTGTTACTGAGAGAATTCCGTTAAATCCACCAACGGCTTATCCTAATTTAATTTAGAATATTATGTTTTAATCTCAATCATTGTTGAGAAAAGGTTGTTTAATTTTCACATAATTTAACTTTCAATGTTCTGTTGTATTTTCCCTTTTCATCTAATATTGAACCCTTTACATATTGATAATACTTATTTTGTATTGTAGATACTCGTATTTATCCATTTTATATTTTTCACCTGTATGAATCTTTAGTTTGGTTGGTTACTTATAGATCGTGTTTTCAATAAGGATTTATAATTACTAGATGATCCAATCAGCGGTCAAAATACGACCATAGCTAATTATGTCAAACAGTAAACTGTAGATTAGGTCAATATCGCTGGTTAGTAGATGTCATTGTCAACGTAAACTATCTGTCAACGGTGCATTCAGATAGGTGGGTGTTTCCTGTTTATAGTATAAAAGTAGTGATAGTGTGCGTTTTGTTGCATTTTATAAAAATATTGCTTTGTTATAAATATATATTTTTTATTTTTGCACTTCTGGTCCAAGTAAACTTAAATATGTCAAGTATCAAATATCTTAAAATAAGTCCATAGTTAAACCTTCACCTATTACCTAATAGACAGATAATCTTAAAGTTACCTTATAATTTATTAGTGTGTATTGATTTTGTCCGTATTTTCATTATACCTGCAACAAGAGATACATCCTCCCCGATATTTCGTTCTTTCATCCTAATCTCCATAGTAAGGCAAAAATCCAATACAAAGCTTTTAACATACAAAGATTTTCGAGAAGACATTCCCGATCAAATAAGCCGTGTGGCTTGAATGGAGTGGAATTGTACGTATTTACGATAAAAAGTTTTATTACGGGATTTCTTTTATAAGATTTAGTAAAAGGAACAATCTAGAAGCAAAATGGATTTTATCGACTCATGTGCATTTTGATTACTATGCTCCTGGTCTTAAAGCATATTGTTAGGAAACGTAATTTTATCCACAGAGAGCAACCTTTTAGGGAGTCGGTTAGGTAACCTTTAATGTTTATATGGTTCATTGGTTAACTTTGTATAGTCATGCTTTTGCTATGTCCGTCCGTCTGTAATTTTGACATGAGCTGGCATTATGACTACGACAAAGTGTTATAGCAAAATCTTATTTTTTTAAGAATTTTAAGGTTAGGGAGGTACCATACAGGTATAATAGAGACAATATTTTTTTGGTAAAGGTTGTGATAAAGTCATGAGATGAGATGAGCTTAAAAACTAAGTACCTTAGCAATATTACCTTTAGGGTCCCCCCCAAACATAATAATAATAATACCTCATAGCCTCATATTTTAGCAATTAGTTAAAAACTTACATGAATACCTACTTTGAATTTAATGCATTATTTTATAATTTACCTACTAATAAATTAGTTCACTAAATTAACGCATTAACAGATATAAATTTACACGGTAGAGCTAAATGTAATGACGGTGAGCTAGAAATAAAGCCTAATGAAATTGGAGCTTAGTCGAAAATTGTAGAACAATTCGTATTGATGCGATGAATTCATTTGTATGTCGGACAAGTTGATTAGACTATAAAAAGGGTGGTTCGAGTGGAGGTATCTGCATTGAATCAGATAATGTTTTAGGGTAAAATTTTCCATTGAACTAGGCACATAATATTCAGAATTGAAAATTGTTGCCAAGCTAGTTTGGCAACAATTGGAAACAAGTGGAAAACGAATTTTGTTTCAGACAAAGTCATGACAAGGAGTTTTGTAATGTTATTGTAAAGTGGGAATAAACTGACCATAACAACTGAACTGATAACCTTTGGGGATGAAAGGTCATTGAATGGAGACCACGCCTTCACGCCTTCAGAGATGGACCACAGGATCATACTACTGACCTGGCAACTGATTAATTTAAGAAAGGATCGGCTGAATTTAAAGATCACCGGACCGTTTGGAGTGATGCACATTAGAAGAGGTGTATGCCCAACAGTGGGCTGCTAAAAGCTGATAGATGCTTAGATAGAAACACCTTAACTTTTGTAACTTCCAAATAAGCAAAGACCTTCATAAAAGCTTAGTTAAATATACTAACCCAATTTAAAAATATCAAAGGAAAAAACTGTAGGTAAAAGTATAACAGTTAATTTCCATTGTGAATAAATAAATTTCAGTTTGAATCTGAATCGCAATTGGAATCCAAATATCATCCACTAGCACTTTGAAATGTTCGCTTTAATCCTTCACTAGCATTAAAGAGCGCAAAACGTGAGTGTTTGAAGAGTTTTGTTCTACCGCACGACCGCATAAGTGGGGAAGATTGTAGCTGGGATTCATGCACATGATTCTTATAACTATACTAAGGATAGATTTTACGATAGCTCCGTTATCCGAGGATAGCTGTAACGAGAAATGAAATATTATAGGTATTGGGTTTCTTAGTCTTAATAACAATTTATCCACGATATAGTTAATACTTGTACTTTGTTTGTGAAATCGCCCTTAAATATTCTAGAATTTACTAAATTATTAAATGCGTTGACTATTATTATCTTTCATCGCCACGTACCATCAGACAGAATTGATGTCAACCATTAAGTTATCTATACTATAA
>LGAG01000321.1:124499-137205 GCA_001278395.1 Lerema accius | reverse complement strand
ACTTAGTAAACTAAATGCTCAAAATCTAATCTTGACATCGTACCAAGAACGCTAGCAGCATTTTCCTTTTTAAAGATAATAATAAATACTAAACTAGTTTATTTTTTAAGGGAGATATCAAGAAAGTTTAGAAAGTGATTGGACATTGAGTAAAGCGAACGTGATAAAAGCTGAAATAACTTTTACAACTAAAAGATGTTATATTAAATTCAACATTTAGCTACAATTACAAAATGCTACAAAAAAAGAAAAAAAGCATTAAGAAAGGTTGAATATTATCCTTGCCACCATTCTTTGTGATAAATAAATTTTAGAACAAGCATTAAAATAGCCATCTTATTACTTCCTAAAATCGTATTATTTCACGAAATATAGACGAATTAGCTCATTACCTACAGTTTGTATATAAATATAAAAAAACTCATTTCTTAAAATATAGAGGCCTTTTTAGTAGTGGATAATTCACAGTATAAAAAAAATATGTCTCAGGCGGCCGAATTATTTTAAATATAACTCCACCTCTCTTAAAACGAACAATTGTCTAAAAAGAAGTACAATAATTAAGGACCATAAAGTATCTCCGATTAATGTTACGGAATTGTTTAGAACTCCACTCAACCGGAGTTCAAAACTATGACGACAGAACTATTTTACTCTTTCGCAATTATAAAGGGACTAGAAGCCTGCATGCTCAATTATTTCATTCAGAAATTCTGAATCAGAGTGCCTTTTAAAGTGGAAATGTTTAGTATTGTAGAAGTTTAGAGAATCATCATGTTTGAGACAAGAAGGCTTTGATTTTATTAAATTCAATTAAAGATAAAAACAATGATAGATTTACTAATAAGCTTAGTGAATTTTAATCATTTGTTTTTTCTCAGAATCTTCTTTAACATTACAATAAAATTAGTAATTAATTTATCAGTTTTCGAACCTATGGCAATTCCTAATGTCTCGGAAATACCTATCTAATCATCGACTTCATAAAAGGCAAAGTCATACAAGATTAAGTAAACTAGGATCGGCTGGGAGTAAAAAAACTTCCGATACTCTTTTCAATCACACGAGCCCATTAGTTTTCTTAGACTTATTGCTACAAAAACGCTGCTTTAAATGGTAAAGGCTAAAGTTGACCGATTATTCTAATTTCTCATTTCCTCTATGTGATTAACTCAATGACATGTTAGCATGAAATCTTTACTAACGGAAACGTCAGCCAAGGAAAATATTTACGTCATTTCACTGAACCATTAGTGTTTTTTTCCAATTTATCAATGATGGCGATCGACATTCGGCATCCATCACTGACATACTTGACAAGTCACTAGATAGATAGTTTTAGTGTCACTCTGTCACGAAAATTCTTTCGACTTTTACACAAAAACTGACAAAGTTTGAATTGGACTCGCGAGTATAGTAACTATCGTATCAACTGTGAATTATATCCTGCAATATTTTTCGTTTCGTATGGATTTACAGACAATATTTTCATAGACGATTCTATCGTATTCTATGGTATAGGATTCTAGGGTCTACCTTCAAACTGCGTTGTCGTTACGCGGATTATCGTAAAGATATGTTTCCTAATTTTGCTAGATTGAATTGAACCTCACAAATCTTACACAAAAATACAGAAAATTATACTTTGTTATAGTATCATACTTAATTTATTTAGAAGTTCTACGCACTTATTTTTTTTTACTTAATTTACTTTTGTTAACTTGCTTAAATAAATCACGACTATATTTTTTACGTCACATTTAACAAAACTGGTTACCACTAAAATACTGGCGTAGTGTAAACAAGGCGTAAAGGTTAAAACAACTAGATTTATTTCAATTTTGAATAGATTAAGATCTATGACCGAAAAAATCGGTGATTTGTCGATGTCACGCGTAAATTGCTTTTTAGATAACTTTATCTGGAAAATTCAATTTATATTTAGAGTGAAATCGTTTAGAATCGGACCGTGAAAAGTTTTTTCTTTCCTGAGACGATACAAGGTAAGTGAGCAAACTTATTACCAGGGCATTATATTGATTCGGTAGATAAAAATTCGTGTAGGTAATGTTTAATAGGTATATTTGGTATTTTTAAATAACTTTATTTATTTATTTAAGTAAACCATTCGGATACGGCGGGCTTCATAATAACTTTTCCGTACAAAAACCGATAACCGGGGACAAGAAAAGGTTAATGACGAAGTTTAGGAACTACATATTATAATTTCTATCCAAAAGTGATAATGTCGTTTCGGTGGGTTTCTCTGTAATCCTTCCAGTTTACCACCAATCTTTGTTAGAGTTTTGTGATGGTATATCTATAACATACGCTCTGGGCCTCTCAGTAATGGTCCACCATTGAGTTGAGGCCAAAAGAAAAAAGGTGCGATTCCGTCAAACAGCAATAAGGAAACAGTAATGACATTTGCCGCAGCAGCAGATACTATGCGATATGTATGTGTATGAAACTGATTACGTATGTCGTTTGCGGTGCTTTTCGTAATCGCGCCTTTAGCATAATTAATGCACGCTATTTTAACACCAAAATATCAGAAAAAGTTAGAACATAAAAAGTTTTTTTATAATTACGCATACAGTTAAAAAAACAGTTCAATTAAATATACTTACCGTTAATAATTTACGTTGTGGCGCCATTTTTAAACGTTCTATAAGCGTGTCCATTATCTTTACAATAACAACATTAAATTAATCCTTTCAAAATTCCCATATAAATTGATCCGTATAAATAAGACAATTATTAACGTAGGAAATTAATTAACCAATTATTTCATTACCTCGCAATAAGGAAGTAATATCAATAAATTATGATTATAATACACCGGTTACATCGCACGACAAGCCCGTATAAAATAAATGAAATAACAATTTTTTTTTTCAAAATATTCACTCACGAAACTCCACTCACAGTCATTTCACTGTTTGAAACTCACTTTGAAACACTTTCACTATGACACTTCGTTCTAAACGTTCGCTTTCGCTTCGTGATACCGATTCGCGAGTAGGAATGCTTCCGACGTGCTTCCCACGAAGCGTTATCGGCGCGTCTGACGGACGAATTCGCGGCGTCCAACCCTGTAACATCTACTTCTATCTTATAACTGCATTGCGACCCAACTTTGTATGGGATAGTGCTTCTTCTCTTGTCCGTACCAATAGTGAGGAAGTTAGTACCGATAAGAAAGTAATACCAATACCAGTACTACAAATAGTAAGCTTAAAATCAGTTTTCTTGATTTTTTGCACGATTTTCTCATGTTATACAACGATAGTGGTGGTTCTGCGGAATATGTTTGCATCTGATTTCCATAATTTTTTGTATTTATAATGAAGTGCATATATGGAGAGCTTGAGGCAGCGTAGACTTACTATCTTCAGGGTGACATGCTGGAACTTAACCTACTTAACGTTTTTTTAGTTTTAACTTATTATTTTTTAATTGTAACTGAGTTTCCAGTGGTATTTAACTAAAAACAACTGTATTAACAACTTATAATAAATTGACTCACTTTAGTTAATAGATCTGCAAAAAAAAGATTAAAATAATTATAATTACAGTAAATATAAATTTAAAATGACTATTTCACCATTGTCTTCCATTAAATAGATAACTATAAAAAAAAAAATCATTTTTTTAAGTTACACACATTGGAAGGTTAAACAGGCTATCGATGTGTTAGTAGAAATCAAATCGATTGAATGTTGGAATTGAATTGAAAATATCGATTCAGTTATCGAATTAATTTTATGGCTCCTTTTTAAATGGCAACTGTTTGTGATTAGGTCACGGAACAAATAACAAAAGACTAAACAATGATGATAATAATACATTATTCACAAAACGTTGTTATGTAAATGGTCATAGGTTTTGTTAAATCGCTTACATTAGCCGAAACAAGCATTCAATTTTTTCCATTCATCTATTGAAGTATGCTAAATAACAAATATTTGGTTGCTATAAAGTTACTAAGCCAATGTTTTCTAATTCGAGTCTTACAATCCATAATATAATATAAACACCATACTATTTGTACCTACTTACGATCCTGATCGCCATAAAATGGCACAAAGCTATCCCAGTTATCATGCATCTCTCATCTGCATGATTAAATCTCATAATTCAAGCGCCTGAAATTGCGTATTTTACTGACAATCTTCATTCACATATTACGTACGCGTAAGAATCTAGCCGGCGGTCGCGAGTGGTGTCAGCGTAGAAAATATGAGCGGATGAGACCTTCAACCTTCTCGTCCATTATTCATACGGATTTAGCTGTATTGGAGATTTTCTAAAGGTCTCCATCATCAGGTAACCGCTTTATTATGAATTCATTTTATAACCCTTAACTGCTGCGAGACGAAAAGGATTTAAAGATTATGGTCTATTAAAAATTTGTTTTTTTTTTGTGAAATAGCAAAGCCGCCTAATTGTAAGTGATCAACGTTACCTAATCTTACTGTAGGTATTGTTTCAAATTTTCAATAAGCATTTTAAGCTGAACGTAAAACAATTGCTTTAAGCGATCTTTGCCCACAGCTTCAACCAGTAGGTTAATACTATCGTCGGCAACGGCCGCTTCAAGCTGCTAATACTAACAGCTTAAAGTAGTCAACATAATATAATGGGCCTTACTATTTTAGGAGACGATAATATAAAAATCTTGTCAATTATGCTTTATACGCTATAAATGCAAGACATTACGCGTAAAGAATTATTTCCACGTTTTCAAGCTGTGCGTTGCCTTTGACTCATTTATCATTAGAGTTAAGGATATATTTTAACGAAATAATTCACTAAATTCCCGCTTTATAAATGCCATCCAATTATGAGCAGTTTGTATACAATTTGCACCTCGGGCTCCAAAAGAAATATGACACGGTCGACGCTACTAATTCTTCATTACCGCGCTCGGGAGAAAGCTATGAAGTTAACAGTCTAGTGGTTTCCTGGAAACGATAAAATTAGTACAGAGGTGTGAATAGTAGCCATAAAACGTACAGCTACTACTCAAATTACTTTCTAGGTCTTAATTGTCTCGTTCAGAAGGAAATTTGCGACAAAAATTTGTTCTTTGCAATTTTTTTGTGTAAACTCCCTTTTCAAGTTAAAACCGACTACGGATTCGTCTCCATTTTAAGAATGTAATAGGCGAGATGTATTTGTTTTTATTACGAAGTTTTTGTTTATCTATTAATTACAAGTTCGTAATTTATGCTGAAATCTAAATTCTCTGAATATTTTACTTTATACCATGATGACCCCCGAATCGAAGCTGAACATAAATAAAATAAACGTTTAACGTCAAGAATACTTACCTACAATTTTATGATACAAGTGCAAAAACCCTTCAGATCAAGAATTCTCGATAAAACTGACATATCAAGATCTTTAATGATCAGAGTTTCGAAATAAAACTGAAAGCGATTGGCAGCTGTTTCTTACAATATTATACAATTTTATTTTTGCTTGCTTCAGACAGTCATGCTTTTGTGAGCATTTTAGATTAATGAGTAAAGGGAGTATAAAAGATTTAAATATGTAGTACCTTCACATCATGTACTTATGCTTTATACCATGACTGTCATGTAAGTGGTTACAAAGACTTTTATCGTAACATTAAAACACTGCCGGCCGACATTGAAAATATTGAATTTAGAAACGAATCCCGACGATATCCTTGAAAAAGAATAATTCTTACATATCTTTAATTACCTAAAATATAAAATGAATGATTAGGGTCCTGAACTTTCTTTTAACTCCTGTGCAGTTTTATATACGATGACCATTAGCAAAAGAAATTATAGGTCCGTAATGAGTTATTTTGTAGGTAGGTAGCTCCTTTTAATTTGATTCTTAAAGCTGAGACAGAATTTAGACAGAAAAATATAATTTTCACAAGTCGTATTTAAATCGCGAAAAATTGTAAAACCGCAACTCGAAAACGGTTTGTGTGAACTAACCTTTACAAGGTGCAGCATTCCTGCCACTCAAATCTGGCATCCATTAGTCGCGAGGGATCACAAACTTTATTATCCTTATCATCAGATCTGACGAGTCATTCGGCGAATTAACTTGATTGAAAACTGTTTAATAAACCTTTAGCATCTGTTAAATCGTTGATAAGAATCTAACGGGTTATCTGTATCGATACTTGAAGGGTTACTTTCAATCCCTTTAAATAGTACGAGTTTGAGTACGGGTAATTTCAAAAGGCTGCAAATCTTTCATTAAAATAAAAAAATATTACCAATACTAAGTATTATAGTCTTATTTACAAAAAAACCGAATTCCTCAGATTTTAAAATATTATTTAGCGTTTACTTCTGTTTTTTTTTGACAATAAAAAAAGTATCATTCTCTTACTCACACAGGATAATTTGTATGTACTTAAGACCGCATACGACAGGATTATATGATGTAATAATAATATTATTCTTATACTCAATCTTCGATTCATTAATCACGTCATCAACCATATATCTTTTGTAACACAATTCATCGATCTTTCCGGCCGGACTTCCTCTTCTCCTTTTTATTCAATGACAAATAGTTTTCCTCCATTTTATCTCAACTAAATTTATCCGAGGTAAGTAAAAAAATCAAGCGAAACGTGACAGTTAACGGTTATATAATATCTGATCTAACTTTTTTTTAATAACCTCTAGACATTGAACATTATTATTATTACTAGTATTATTTTATTACTAGTAGGTAACCATTAATAGAAAGACAAAAACCCGACTAATAAAAAATGGGGTACAAAAAAATTAAAGTCTATTTCACTCTCAATGAAAACGAATCCAATGACACGTCATGTCAAAATCCGTCAAGCCGCTTAGAGATGTAGAGCATGCCAAAAAATTGACCGTATATGCTTGAAAACATTACCTTATTATCGTATACCATTATTATTTAATACAATATCTATAAGCGATGGCGGTCGGCGCAAAATACTTGCAGATTTATCAATGTCTCGCAGATAAATTGAATGGCCTAAAAGAAATTTTATTTATCTACAAACAATAATTAAAATATCTTTTGTTTTTCTTTCATAAGTACTTAAAGTTAAATTATTCAATTATTGTAGCTTACAGCGTACTTATTCTTAATCATGATTTAATTTTTACATTTATATAATATCAGGCTTGCAAATTATAATTCAAGAGGACAACTATAAAATACCTACTCGTACGTATTATTTTATGTATGCAGTTACGTCGCTGATAAGGGGCCATTCAAGTATTACGTAATGCAATTTGTGGAGACGAGATGTCTTGTACAATATTACGAGTATGACGCGTTACATAAGAGAGACCATAGGGTCGAACAACTCGTTACGTAACATTTTTTGTTACTAAAATAAAGTAGGGAATATAATTTTTAGAAAATAAAACCATTATGTGTTACGTAACGTTTAGGGAAAGGGGGTACATGAAAACGTTACGATGCATTACATGGGGGAGGGGATCTTTAAAAAATGCGTTACGTTCTTCTAGATGGCTCCCTAATAATAAAATTAAATAAAAAAAAAGTTCTTATATGGATATTTTACCATTAGCACAATTATCAATACAATGAGCATTCAGCTTCGAAATAACCCGTTATGTAAGTAACAAGGAAAAATGTTTGCCCAAATACGAAAACAATTTATCCGTGTTTACTGTACGATTTGGCACACATGTGCAAGTGATTGCGCTGCATTTGCGCTGCAGATTTTAGGTCAATCTACAACTGTAACTGGTATAAATCAATCTGGTATGTTTGTTTCAATAAAAATGCACTGAAAAGTAGTACTATAGCCGCATGACTTTTGTTTTATCGCGTGAGTTTTATTTTTTTTTTATTATTTAAGTTTTAAAAATTGTTTTTGAAGTGTAAACATTAACATTGTTGTGATATAAAAGTCGATGAAACGAAAAAATGACAGTAAAAAGAGACAGACACATAAATTACGTGGGAGTAAATGAGATAGGAAGCACAGTGTTTCTACTTGGCTCTTAGAAAGCAGCAAAACAGTTTTGTACTAGCGACATCTATTATCATGTTAGTAGCACTATTTTGTCAAGTCTTGAATACTATTGTGAGTACAGTGACAACTATAATTAAAACCTAAAATAAATTAGGAATGGAATGAATAAATTTCAAACTGTGTTAATAAATGACGCTGTAAGTTTTAAAAATAATGACTTGTTGTTTTGTATGCAAGTTATTAATTTTGTCTAATTATCTTGAAGCTACAATTTTTGAATGTTTCACTTCTACCATAATGTGAATTGTACACATTTTTTTAAGGAAATATTACAATAGTCACAAATAATGCTAATAAAGCCTTCCTCACTATCGTTTTTATTGAACCTCCAATAGATCTGTAAGCAAAATAGATGGTTTTTTACTTATAACTACGCCTTTTACTGAAAATATTGAAATCTCTCCTGAACGAATACAATTATTAAGCCTAAAATAACAATGCACAAGTCCGGCTAGTACTTGATACGTATTATTAGCCGTAGAACAATAGCAGCCGTCAAATGCCATCCGCTCCTTTGAACAGCTATCTACGATTGGGTATAACGGACGGGTTGACAGTTCAAACGATTCAAATTCGCAGTAAGACTAGTCAATGCTGAGGAAAGATAACAGTTAACATAGTAATAAAACTGAAACAAGGTTGAATTGACAGTTTTGAAGACTTAGTAAAATTTTGTTTGTGACGAAATACATTACGCGGTAAGTACCCAATACTGCATACAGAATACTGCACATAATATTTTTTATTATTAGGTAGTTAAAAAGTTTATTCAAGTTAATGACACCCGCTTTGCACAATTTAACATCACTTATGTCAAATAAAAAACTACCTATAGATTCATCTGTCATACTTGACTACCAGATATTAATCTAATCTATTGTCTGTGACGTGTCTGTAATTCTGTATACCAAACGTAGTGTAGTAATGTGCGTTTTGTTTTATTTCCAAAATTTTTTTTTTATTATTCATAATCTACTATAGAAAATGTCTCAGATTACTAACTGCTTTTCCTTATAAAACTTAGCTTATCTTCTCAAATCCGTACGTGCCAGCATCACGAGTATTCTAACAAAGGGATTCGAAGTTGACCCGTTAATGTAATAAAATATAGATTATCGTTTCATTTTAGCGAAGATTCCTCACTATTAAACAGTTGGGTATACTTCAAAATAGTTATGGAATGAAACGGATGGTAGCAGAAGGATTATTTGCCCTATTGATCGGCAATTTGTAATCCGATATCATGAAACAAGTTTAGACGCGAAACTTCGTAGACTTGTGAACTAATTGCTTGATTGATTTACTAATCTCTGTTTTATCGTAGCTACTTTCTCGGTTCGGATGTAATTAAATTGTTCTCAAAATACACAGACATTCCTGGGCTTTGGGTTGTACTTCTCTTCTTTCGGATTTTTAGGGCATCATTTTTGTTTAGGTGTTTTACTGCTCCTTGGTTTATTATTATTTTCGATGAAAGGGCCAGGAAATTTAATATGGCAACTAACCATAACCAACCATTGTGATAGTAAAACATAATTATTGTTAACATGCAAAGTGTATTTTTTTTTATTGTACTCCTATATTGTGGTCTCTCTTATTCGCTCTATCCGTAACCTTCTTAGCCTACAACATAGAGACGTACCTGTTAACTTAAGTTCGTCAGTAAGCGCCAATTTTATTTGCATCGACCTAAGCTCCTAAGTAAACTAAGCCCTGGAAAGTGGAAGAACAATAATTGTATTTGGGACGACGCCAATCTGGCAGTAAAGTTTGTTAGCAGCCAATTTACATCCGTCAATGCAAGAAAAATATGCCCATTTAGCCATTTCGCTTACTCTCTGAAAAGTTTTGTTCGAAATGTTCACTTGATTTTCATTACAAAATGTCTTCTCATTGGTATGTATTGTATACACATTAATAATATACGCGACGTATGATGCACTGGTTAATAAACTGCCATTAGAAGGCGCTGGGTTCGAATTCCAGTGATACCTACATTAAGACGGATGAAATTTTTTGTCTGGGTGTGTGTATTTGTTTGTATTTTGTCTATTGCATTCAAGGTGCAGGTAATTCTAGTGACAGGCTATAAGAGTTTAGCGTTTTTAAATTGTTTACAGCGTAAAGGTTTTTTTAAATAAAATAGACTTCTTTATCTATTTATTGTCGTGAAATAACCTCATAATGGCGGCGCTTCCCCGTCGTGCTAAAAGTACATACTACCTCCTCTTACAATTTGTTTAAAGTATGTCAGCTAGGCTATATTTACAGTCCCAAACCATTGTTTCAGAAAGGACAAAGAACTCAAATCCGTACACTTAACGAAGTAAATTTACCACAATAAATACCTATTTAAATCATTCTTTGTCCACTTGTTAAATAAACGGACGTGGATAAAATTATTCTGGGGGCGTAACAATGCGATTTAATTATGAAATCTACTCTTACAATAGCCATGGCTGACTATTCAAAACACTTATTTAGAAAAGCGACGTGGGCGCATTGTGTGTAGGGTTTCTCCACTGCCACGAAATCTTTTAGCTCATATGCGTACCAGAAATTATACTTAGCAGTAAAAATATTTTCAGTCTTCACACTAAAAGTTGTTTACAAGTAGAGAATGCCGACAGCTAAATTAAGCATTGAATTGAAATTATGCTTGATATGTGATTTGAATTTTTTCACGCGATTGCGCCAGAAGTATGTATTGTAAAAAGGAGGATATTAATAGTAGAAGTAATTATACTAATTTATAAAAAATATCGTTAAAGATACTCTTTCACAGTACATTACTAAGTTTTAAAAATTAACAATTGCAAGCTGTAAGATGAACGAAAAGTTTTCGAAGTAAAATTATAGAAATATACAAGCACTTATAAAACACGGGTAATACTAATACATTTCGTATTACATTTAGTTAACGTCAATATTACTCGAGTATTACCCAATACTCCTGTTGATACCTCGCACGAATACCTCTGAATCCAATTTGTCATTACATTACACGTTTGCGGAGAAAAATGATTACGACAGATATTAACTTGGAGACATTGTTAACTGATTAAATAAAAATACGTGACTTCATTGTATAAAAAAATATCAGATAGGTACCTAACATGTACTTACATTTGATTTATATCCTGACTTAAAATGGACTAAGATTTCTTTAGTTTTAATGGACTTGCGCTAGAGAGAGAATAATGTCTTTGAGTGTATTATATATATATATATAATGTCCTTTTCTTTGGCACGCTCTACAGCCCAAATGACTTGACAAATTTCAATATTATGATTAACTGAATTGATGATAAAGGTCACTGGATTCGTCGCCAATAAGGGGAGTTACGTAGCCTCTATAATTTAAATCAGTCCAGATTTTATGTGAAGCTTAACATTATAATACAATTTAGCTAATAATAGATTAATAAACATAAAATATCATACCAAAAATAAACTAAATATACATAATAATACTACCTAAATAACTATAAAAACTACCTATGTATTATCCAAAAAATCCAAGGTAGGCATCGTACCAAAAAGCTAGCAGCATTTCCCCGCTGAATTGTTAGACTAATTTGTTGGGCAAAATAGCTGCCAACGTTCTGGTCCCCCGAAGTATGGATTAGTCGTTTCGACATGTCTTTCCTGTAAGGCTTCATCTCGGGCGAGATTTTTTTTCCACTGTATTATTACTCTAACAACACACACTTGCAACTTACTCGTGTAATAAAAATAACGTCACCTTCTGTGCCTAGTCTAAGTAAATATTATTATATCATGTTATCATCACTTGAGATAAACACTGGCTTTATTAAAATCGAAGCCTCTGCCCTTTGCCTAGAGGCGAGACGTAGTTTGGGTACTACATAGTTTGTTATTAGTTAATCCTACGAATGCCTTCAAGCGTCTTGATCATTTCAGTCGAATAATCCATTAATCCTTTACTGTTTGAACGCCTCAGGGCTCCCTTGTTACGATTAAACAGACCAGGCTAGGTTCAATGAATATTGAATATCGTTGGTGGTTTAGTTTACTGTTGACAATTTAACTGGAAGTCAGGGTTAAATTTTAGGGAAATCGTAGCTTATTAACCTATCATTATGATAAAGATAGCTATTGTACTTATAGTTTTTTGAGTATTTGGTTAGGCTAAAGACTTAATTCATATTTGTATTGATTTTAAATTAAGCTTTTAATGTTAATTGTGTGCCAATAAGCATCTACATCACCACACCACATCTAGCAAGTGTCTACAGAAAATATAATCTATACTAATATTATAAAGCTGAAGAGTTTGTTTGTTTGTTTGAACGCGCTAATCTCAGGAACTACCGGACCGATTTGAAAAATTCTTTTTGTGTTGAATAGACCATGTATCGAGGAAACTTTTAGGCTATATAACATTGCACTGCAATTCATAGGAGCGAAGAAATAATGGAAAATGTGGAAAAACGGGGAAAATTATTCATCTTTGAAGGCTTCCGATGCGTGCGCTGCGAAAACGGTTCAAGATATCAAAAAAATATGTATGTATGGAAGAATTATTCCGCTTTAAATGATTTAACAACATGTCCGCGACAGTATATGTCTATCTTTTAAGATTAACTCACTAGAAACATTTTTATGGTAATCAAATTTGGTCGAAATTAATGC
>LGAG01000321.1:92883-117010 GCA_001278395.1 Lerema accius | reverse complement strand
AATGTTCATGTAACATACTCATTAATATCTGTAATGCCTTCGAAACAGGCACGAGTTAAGGCAGTTAAGTCATTAATTGCAACCGTATGCGGTGGGTGTACTGCACACCAACAAAATGGCTGTCCGGTGTAATAAATAGTATTTCTGAAGCTGATAATAATTGTAATGTACGTACAACATGTTTATTAAAACTTGGGAACTTTTAAAGAGATTTTCAGTTACAATAATCTTTTCCTTGAATTCAGTTTGGACGAAACGTACCTACGTGGTTGCCCTTGAACTCCTCCAAAACGACTGTACCAGTATTAAGAAGAAAATTGTGAGGTATTTTAGAAGGCCCGAGTAAGATTTCGAGCCACAGTTGGGCCCGGCAAGTAGTGCCAATTATTAGATACTTCACAGGACCACCTAAACTTAGAATTATTGAAACGCCGCCATAGCAAATGTTGTCTGATATGATGACCATTTACTAAAGGTACCTACATAAAAATTTAAGGTCAGAAGTACCTGGTGTAAATCATTAAGGGACCAACAAACTTTGAATGGTAGAGCAAAGTCTGCCTGGTCTTCTAAAAACTATATCACATGAATGTAAAAACGTAACTATTTTCTACGAAAATAACCTCGCAATTTTTATACGTAATATCAACACAATAGTAGCCTCATCATAGTTCTCAAAGCGTGTTCAGAAGGGTTTCTTGACATAAGAATAAGCGTTGACATCTTCATTTCCTACCTATATTTTCCCTTCGTTCGTTGTTATCGCGACAGCGGAAGTTGTGAAAAGAAATATATTGTATCGTGCCCTGTACCACGCTACGCAAGCTTTTGCTTCGAAATAAATGTTTTGCTTGAATCATTTTCTAATAATTGTATCGTAATTATGGTCTGAATTTGAATAGATAAGTAATTAAATATATCGTCCACATTACTATTTCATCAGTTGCAATTTCGTCCATCAGTAAATATAGACTAGTTTCAAAGTGCTCAGACATGAAATCTTAACTAAGAAATTGACATAAATACACGTTAAGAAATACTCGCACCAAAAACTTTTAAATTATTTTTTTCTGACGTACCTAATCAAGTTAAAAGTTACTGACGATAGAAAGACAAAATACAATACAAAGGTATCATCTGGTGATAATAATATAATGAAACAAGTATTATTATAAAGTCTACTAAAGTAGCTTATGTCGTAGCAAACGACCGCGCTAGCTGACATGTAGTAATCCGCCTTTATCGCAATGTCCCAGCCGAGAATATGGAATTATTTGTGTGGATTAAATTGTAAGAACACTTGTGACCGTATTGGAAGTAATGCTATTAAATACAGTTGAAAATGTACACCGCAATTTTGTTTATTCAGTTATAACTTGAAGTATTACTGAATAATACAAACAAAACGTATAACGTCCGGTTAAAAATGGAAGTTTTTGGGAGCGTCACATAAAAAATCATAATGCCTATGTCACTTATTATGTTGAGTTGTTTAGGTTGTGGACCTTGCAACAGACAATCATGAACATACCTACACACGATATACACACTCAAAAAAAATACCTTTCTTGTAGTTATCGCAAACGGGTATAAAGCAAGTTAGCAGAAAACAATATACCTACCTACTAGTTTATTTCCAGAAGACAAAAAAACAGAGTCTCTTATGACTAACTAAAATAAACAACGCAGTATTTATTTCTCTGCACACAGAACAATAGATAGACCAGCAACGACCTCGAGCCTAGCCAAATATTCTTGGCATCCTTTAAGTTTTAAAAACATTTCAAAGCGAATGAATTTATCGCCCATAATAATAGTACCAAACTTAAGATATAACACTATTATGCAAGAAATCTTAGTTACAGCATTTCTGGAAAACTTTATATTATGTACCTCTTAGTAGTAAATGTTGATTACTTTAATAACATTCAGAATTAAGTTACATAAATTAAGTAGATAAAAAACTATAAAAAAGAGTAAAATATATTTTTGAATTCATTGAATCCTATGATTAAATCTAATTCTAGCTAGTAAAATTCAGAAGCCTTGGCCATTATTCGGCCAAGCTTGAGTTAAACTTTCACCTGATGACGTGTGACTGAAGTAACAGTTTCTATCATATGCATCTCTTTCGAACTTCAATTTTGTTCGTGTTTAACCCTTAGCTCCCCAGCCTAGCTGGTAAAACTGGCTGCTCAAATATTACGGCTGGCGCAGCCTGCGTGAGACGTAAGAATGAATAAGCTACGTATTAAAGTTTCAATCACTAATTAAAAAGAGTAATAAATAAGTGCTAGGTACGATGCAATATTGAGGCTAAAGTTGCATGGCCTTTGTATGGGTTCCATATTTTAAGTAATTATTATTGGTCTTTCGCTGCACATTTTTGCAACAAAATTATGTATTACGCAGGAATAAAACTAAAAATATGATACCGTTTTGAATGGAATTGCGTCGCTTTACTTGAGGGCTAGGTGCTGAATCTTTGATAGGCTATCAAGAAAAGGTCACATAAAGCTTCGTATATATTGAAGCCTTTACGATTAGTGTTATAGCCATTTCTTTTAGGCTATTGTTATTTTTAACTACAATTTTTGGTGAAATGTCGTTATTCCTATCCAATTTCTAAATCAATCACTATGCTGGATGTGGAGGCAGGGCTTCCCCCTCCATCACGTGCGATTTTTCACTATTCTCGCGTATTGTAATTAAGCTTTGATTCTTTATCTATCCAGTGGTATATTTTAGTTTTGAATGTACCTAAACGATAAATTTGAACCTGCAACGCCAAACTTTATCCCCCGATTTTGTTATCATTAGGTTTTTAGCAATGCCCCTGTATGGTAGGAAATTTAAAGTCGTATTCACGTCAAAATATGTTGCAGAATTGGTTTGTCCATTCTTCTAGCGATGGTATAGTTTAAGATATGCATAGTAGTAAGTTTAAATTGTGTCACTAAATATAACAGCGCCTTTATTTCCGGACTAGACGATCCGTACAGCAAAAAATTATATTGAAACATTTGACGTGTTTGGATAGTTTGGGACAGAAAACGTATTCCGCTTTACTATAAGAAAAATCACAATTTGACCAATAAGTCATAAACTGCTAAAATATGTAGGTTGCACATGCGTACTACCTACTTGCCTTTACACGAAAATAAATCTGAGTAACAACATCAAAAGAAAGTTAAATTATTTTAGCGAATTGTTAAAGAATATTAAAGTCTTTTAATCTAAAAGTAAATAAAAAATATTAAAGTCACTATTACGTTTCAAATCCATATACCAAATTTAATGAAGCCAAAGCAGACAATGACTATAAAGGTAGTTTAATCCGTCCTTAAGCTAGAAACAAATTTGCCTTAAAACCTTGTTAGTTTTTATTCCGTTTTAAAGCGGTGATATGCTGAAATTAATGAGGTAGTTCAGTTGAAGACTCGTTTCTTTGTACATTACGACTTGAAATAAAAAATGTTAGGTCATTTGCCTGTGCTATCTCTTTCATTGATCGTCTAGGTACTCCTCTGGGATAAATTTCAGAGCTCAAAGATATCAGACATCTCAAACATAAAAAGAGCCGCGCATTCGTTTCGAACAATATTTTTAGCGTAAACTTGCTGAGACTCAGATTTCAGAACGGTTCGTTAGATCTTTTCTTTGCAAAATAAGTTGGTATAAGAAATTTCTCATATCGTACCTAGAAAAAGCTAAACTCAAGTTACAAAAATGGGCAAAAATTATTAAGTGCTTAATAAAAATTAACATACCTTTTTTCAATTTGATGTGCTATTTTTGATGCCAGTCGCAGATTTTTTTAAACTAAGTAGACAATAAGTAGATTTTATTCTAAAAGTGCTGCCAAAAGAGTTTCATCTCTGTGATTTACCGAGTATTACAAGTCAAATCTATGCTTATCTTTAATACTTGAAACATCGTGCTATATTTGTGAACGTGTTTACTTCGTTATTGTACCTGATTTCCCGAAAGTAATCTTCTAGGTGTATTTAACCGGGCACGTTAAAAGTCTGTCTGTATATAGCTATATATTCCATATTTATACATATCCCACAAACAAACGAGCAATATCTCAACAAATCTTACAAGAATAGTTTTATTCCTATTCTCAGTCGGTGTTTCTTTATAAAAGTTCTTTGTTTTTCCTCTTAAATTTGTCGTCGTTGCTTCAGTTTTCAAGATGTTCGTCGGCATTAAACGAAATGAAGATTGGTGTAACTGACTTTTAAAAGCTTGGTCTTTGAGGAAAGTTGGTAAGTGAGGAAACACAAAAGAAAGTTAGCCGAGGGTATTATGCAAAATCATACCGGAATTATTTGAATAAAGCGGTGGTGTCTTGACTATGAAAGCTCTAACTTCTGAGTTTTTTAATATGGCAGCATTTTACAAGAGATAAGTATACGCTTTCGGCATAAATTTAGTCGGTACCGTAACCGAAATTATTCTATGTACGAGTACATACAATATACATGTACCGTATTCGTATCGTATAAATCATTACAAATGTCTACCATTTAAAAAATCGTCTTTAGTTTCATATCAAAGACTCCCATCTGTCGTTTGTTGAAGCCCATTGCAATGACAAAACCATTACCGATAAGAAGTCTCCTAATTGACTTAATAATTTTGATTTAGGAGATGTAATTTGGTACTTGTGATCATTACTTTCAACTAGAATATACCTATCTGATAATGTTTACTCATTGTAAATATTACTCATGTATTTTCGTAAGAATCAGTCGTTTGGCAGTAAAGGTACCCTATACAGCGCTTTGAGCTTCTCGAAATAAAATAAGACAAGACGTGACATTTATTCCACAGCTTGAAAAAAATGTGAATCAATAGTTACATAAAAATACTAAGAATTCTGTGTGTTGAAATAATCGTACGTATTCGTCTCAATCAAAGTTCCATAAACATTTCGAATCTTGAAAATATATTTGAGGAGTCACACAATTTCTAAAGGTAGCCATAGACGGACCGCCATACACGAGCAAGTTCAAGTACCTAGTTGCTTGATATAACGCTAGTCGAAGCCAGCTACAACATGAAGCTTGAAGTTGTCCGTGTGTATCCACTTTAAGACAAAGGACAATCGCGTGAATATCCAGACTGCATTATGCAAATTATGCAATTTTCGTAATAACATTCCTCTTCACTGGTAACTTAAATGCATAAACCAGTATGCGGGATCTGAACCCAGGCCCTTTGTACAAGAGATCTATGTAAATCCGCCAGGGTAACGACAGCTATCGTATCCATTTTTGAAACAAAAAAAAATTAAGTGTTCTTAACAAAGTTTGTTTGACTTTGAGTTCCTATCATTGTGGCTTTACATAATTCTGCCTCATTTGATATTCTCGTATATTTTTCTTATCTTATTATTCAAAGAATAAAGCAATATGAGAAACGTGTTCGTAATACAAAATATTAACACCTGTTTACGTCGACGCAGGTAACTTTTGAAAAGGCATAATGTTTAGATTACCACAGTATCTGTACTTGATGTAGGTTAGACTGAGAAAGCCTACCAATGAGATTGATGTTTGAAATTCATACTTACCTTCAAACAAAACTTGCTTGAAAGTTATGAAGCAAAAAGTGTAAATTGCGTTTACTCCCTGTGCGCTCGTAATTTCATGCCATCCAATTCATGAATGACGCACCAACAGTAGGCTATAAAAACTCCAAAAAATTCTAGAAATGAATGTTGTTTGATATCAGGGAATACTTTGCAGGTCCTATTTAATTTTGTCTAAGTTCTGACACATTTTTAATTTTTTAGTTATGATTTTTACATTAATTTTATTTGAAAAGCAAGTAGTTTTTGTTTTAAAAGACCACATCTGGTGACATAAAGTTATGTATTATTATAATAATTTAAATTAACTGCCTTTTTATTAAGCAGTAGCAAATAAATAAATTACTATAAGTATAAGATAATACATTGCTGAGTTACAAGAAACAGCAATCACATTCGATCCTTCATCCAATTACAAAGAAATAAAATATACGCAATTCCAAAACAAAATTTCAACTGCAGTTTGGTATGAAAGGCAATAAAAACAATTTTTGAAACTCGCCGTGAAATTGTCCTGGGGGTAATACTGGATACAGTGTGCGAAGTTAGTTTGTAAACTGGTAGGAAGGCATCTGGAGACTAATTTATGAGACCTGTATTTTTAGGGTTGCATACATCTGATGAAAGAACAACAATTCTATAATATTGATCCAATATCTTTACAAAGTTGTAAATTGATGTCAATGATGTTCTATAATAAAAATTGCCGGCATCTTCGCCCGAGTAATTTTGCCGTTTTCGCAATATTTTTAATTGCTGCTCCACTCCTATTCATCTTGGCATAATCTTATCTTACACTAAAATAATTTTTCAAATCAGGTCAATAGTTTCTGAGATTAGCGCGTTCAAACAAACAACCTCTTCAGCTTTATATTATTAGTATGGATTCCAGAATGTACAATTTCACCTTTACGGAACACATACATAGTTCTCGCTGTCCTAGACACAATTCAGCGATTTGCATACCCATTACGATCACAGGGCTTTCAACGATATAGAAGATGCACGAAGCGTCGAACTAGCTAGCCTATAAGGTCATATATCACTACCATAAGCTGATTCATAGGTAAAGAATACTATTCCAGATTATTTATGCAGAAAATTTTATATTGGCGAATGCAGTTAAGGTTTTCTTTACCTTTCCCGGCAACTTCAAGGTAAGATAAAGTTTGACATTTATTATTATGAACTACGAACAAGCTTTCGACTAACTGTAATGCCGTAGAAAGTTGTGCAATGAGCAACGCGATTTTGCTAATTTTTGTTTGTTTAGGCCGTACTCATGCTAGGCAACGACCAACAAACCAACGATGTGAATTAAAAGTTCAAATACTAGGAGACTATGAAGGCTTAGAGATGTCAAAGAGCAAGTGAGACAACTGCTAGAAGTAATAATAGGAGAAAAAGAGACGAAAGTTACGCTTGCGCAATTGTTGCGAGAAAAGAGCATGCGCCAAACAGCTCCTATTACGTTACCATGGTAACTTAAAAATTACGCCGCGCCGTTGCCATTTTTTTTATTTATAAAGTTAAGTACAAAATAAAAAAAATCTAAGATATTTTACGGCAACCATTGTAATTCACCTACGAGTATATGAAATTGGCATTTTAATAAACTCTCCACTTTGACTGGAAATAAGTGGCGTTTGGTGAAGAATTCCAAATTCAAAATTAGACTTCTGTATTTCTTTTTAGATTTTAGTGGTTCATTTGTTTTTAAACAATATTTATTCTTTACGTCATTTTGTTCAAAGAGGAAAACCGTAAAATACATATAGTATTATTTACGATTTTTCAATGATTTAAAACAAATTAGTACCTAAAGTTAAAAAGAGGCACAGCTAGCATATCAGTGGCATAATCAAAGATACAAAACTATAATCTTGTAAGCCCTAATGATGATTTTCATCAACGAACATAAATAACGTCGTTAATTTTCATAGGGAAAACAGGAACTTCTTTTCAAAAAATATTCCATAGTCTTGTAAGGGACAGAGGATGTTATGCGAATACGTTTCACATACCAAGGTAGCATAGCCAAAAGGATATCATAAAGAATGTGACTGAAACAGCATGCTTTGATAAATGTCTGGAAGAAAGAGCAAGTCGAGTTTAGCGCATGCGTAAAGAAAATTTCGTAGCCTTCGCGTAGCATGACAAAAGTTACCTCTATATATTGCTACTACAAGATCTGGCAGTCGTTATTTAGCAACACTGATAGACTGGTCGATCCTTTAGATTGTTTCAACAAGTACTCCTGGTACATTATACAACTTTTGATATGGCAACGTCTCATCTATAATAGTTGGTCCCTTGAAATTTTTTCGATGTCAGCACTTCTTACCGAGTCCAATTGTGGTACGAAACAATACTCATTGCCAAAAGTATAAAGTTTTTATTAAAAACGGTTCATTCGTTTGGCATAATTTAAAATAAATATAGGTATACTGCCATCTGTTGGTAAACCGTGTAACTAAAAAATGGGGCATGGTGAAAATATAAAACTCGCTTTCGACAGCTGCATTTATTTTCAACTACATAGATGTCGTTAGCTTAATTAGCTATGTAAACTATGTATGTAATCTTGTGCAAAGAGAAGACGGAATTGTCATTATTTTTTTAGGCTAATAACACTAAATTGGCATCATATTAATATTACTGAGTAATACAGTTTTGTCTACGTTATATTTATTGTACTTAATATACCAGACATTATTTATTACTAATTAATAATTAACGTATTAGTTATACTCATAAACTTAACTTTAATTCGAGTTCATAAGATTAAGAGACAGTAATTGTTTTTAACTAAATAAGGCAGTTTAAATTTATGTCAAGTTTTATTTCGGTCGCTACGTCGGTTGAGATCGGTAGCGTAGCCTCGTTCGTAGCGGTTTTCGTAGCAAAACAGGTGAAACTTTGAAGCGATACCAGGGCAGCATAGAGTAATAGACACCATATACATAGAAGTTATTACTCTACCCTAACTTTTACAAAGTTATATTAATGTTTAGGTATTCTATACGAGATGAATTTTGGATTTTTAGGTCTAAACAGTTTTTAGAAACACGATACTCCTTGTTTCCATTTTTATTGTAGGTATAATAATATAATTAGATTGATGGTTAAATAAATCATGTCCACAAAAATATTTTAATTTATTTATTTTTTTATATTTCCGAAATACTTAGTAACTAAAATGAAAGCAAGTCAGACAAGACAGTAAATACGACAGACGATTGAGTTTTTTTATAAGCTCAATCTGTCGTCAATATTATGAAACTTCAGCAAATCTACTAGGACATCATAATGCAAAAGAAAACTTTGTTCAACCGTACGAAACAGCCTTTTCCGAAAGAGACAAAACAGGGAGGAACTTATTGAGCTTAGCTATGAGAGTGACAGAGAAAGATGTGCATAACGCATGCGCAGTATCGTGCTTAAGTTTTTCGTAGCCCCGTTATATTTCAATGCGCGATGTGTACACTCGTTTTTAACGATGACGTTGTAGCAGTCCATGACGTTATGAAATTGTAGGTAATGTACTAGGAAATTATAACTCCGAAAATGTTCGTTGTTACGCTCGCCGGGGTACAGGACGCATGCGCCAATTTATCGCATAGGTTGTTATGGTATGGATTGTTTTAATTACAGAAACATACGATTATTATTTTTTTGTAAGATCGTACTCATTTTATCAACAGTGACATTTATGATATTTCTTAATATGCACAATATTCACTGTTTTTATTGAGATATTAACGCACGCACGTACGAGGTTGAGATTTGACATGGTTAAAGTTTACACAGCGAAGAAGACGAAAAACTTAAATGTTGTGTAAAGCATCTAGTTTAATGTAAATTAATTGATATTATTTCAAAATTACTGAAAGCTAGAAAAGCTATCTGTAAAAACAATGTAACACACACTTCTCATATTAATTTTAATTTAATTCTAAAATGTATAGAAAACATTCTTCGTAGCATCTAACGTAGCACCGCGAAAAGCCTTCTTGGAGGGTCGTAGAGGGTGAACGGACAAGTTACCAGGCACCCATGAACCGTAAGATTAAGATGAAAATAATCTTTTAGTAACACTTACTTTAATCATAAAGTCACTTATTTTTCCACTCAATGAGGTAGGCACGTGATATTAAGTTACAACCATACCATACCATTAATGATAAATTATATTTTTTTCTTGTTTCAGACTACATACAATTCATTTGGTTGATTAGTTCTTCTTCTTTTTCTTGTCCTAAAACGCGTAAGAAATGCTTTTGGAGTTGCTAATAAAAAAATGTAATAATAATTGTCTATACAGAAAACATTTGTTCCCAGCCAGAAATCATCTACCTGTGTGAAATGTTCGTGCACTCATTTTTTTTCCTTTTCTGGAGCTACTACAAAATAGGGCAAAATAAAAAGAACGTAGCGGCAATTGGAGGGATGCTACGAAAGTACAGAAATTGTACTAGGGTAGCATAACTACGTGTATCTATAAGGAAAAACGGAGAAAGGTACCTTACAGAAAGAGAAAGCGTAAAATTTGCGCATGCGCTATAGCGTGGGGGCGGAACGGATTAGTTTGCAAATCCCCTTTCAATTATGTTAAAGAACTATAGGTAACTTGATTAGGGGATCATGAATCTTTAATAAAAAACTTAATTTGTTCCCAATCTTGGGAAATCATGGTGTTAAATGCAAGTTTAACAAAATCTGTAGCTACGCAAGTAACATGCTTACTTTCAAATATAATAGGTAACTAATAACCATGTCGTTTTAGTATAGATGTATGGCATCTTATACTGGAAATTTCTATGCCAAAAATTATATTGTATTAAAATACCTTAAGGACACTTATTTAGCGTATAAACGATAGCTATTTATTAAAATATCCTTTAAAGCTAGGATTTGTTAGAAAAAAATACTACTAAAGTGACTTTTTTATTCAAAAGGCTATACCTAACATGTCATAAATAAAACGTTCTACGAAATATTAAAACCCTATCATACCCAAAATTATCAAATGTGAAGAGCATTTATTACAGATATATACAAATTGAGAAATCAAAGTGTACAATCTCTTTTAAGTGATGACGTAATATGGCGGGAGCAGGTTGTGAAACTACAAAGTACTAACTAGGGTAACATAAATACTAGGATGTTGAAGTCGCGAAGAAAATGGAAAGTGCTACGAAATAGCGCATGCGTATTGCATGCATTTCGGCGTAGCAGTTCATAACAGTTGAAATGTTACGATTTCTATAACTTTACGACACAAAACGACGTTGATTTTCAGCAAATGAAGCGAATAATATTAGTTGAGTAGATCTATAAACTATACATAATTGTTAAATAAGCGTAAGTCCATTTGAACTAAGTTTTTATGAATTTCATGATGTACAGTGCTTTTTAAAATTAGGAAAATGGTAAATTAAATAAAGTTTAAGCAAAAAGTTTCATTAGAAAAAACAGATTTAGTTTCATACTTACTACATAACAGTAAAATTCGTTCTACTTCCTGTTTTATCATAGACTGGACGAGTTTGCGCCGTTCCTGAAATTATCGCTTCGATATTCTGCTAGCCTAGTACATTTTTCCTTGGCGCTGAAGCCTTCCTGTGGGGTAACCGTGAACTATTGACACAGTTGACATTGATAGGTTGTAAAACATGGATTTATTAGTAAAAAAAAATATAACAGGAATAGTGTCTATGGCATTTAATTAAAACTCTTTGTAAGCCAATAGTCGAAATATTTAATATTTCTTGTATTATTTATAGCAATACATAATAAATCAGGGTAACCGTGTTTTATTCAATATTATTAAAGCGCCATCTACAGTCAGATTACTTAAATCGTAAATTCAAATCGTAACATTATTCTATCTATTTAGAACTCCTTAATAAGAACAATAAATGGTACCACTTATTTTTCAGTACCTTTTATAAGCAAAGAAAATGTTTATTATTCGATAGTAGCCTCTTCTGAAATACTCAATATTTTTTTTTTTGATTATTAATTAAGGAGTACGGCTTGAATTATATTATCAGTTTCATTTTATTTAATTAGCATTCCTTTACGGGACGATGTGGTCGCTCATATCGTCATACCTTGAACTTGAACTACCAATATAATCTAATTTGTCTAGGCAAGCTAAAGTAAGAATCCTATTATGATATGGTGCTCTGGTAGTCGGATAAAAATTAAAAGTATAGCTGACTCGACAATTCTGAACCAGGAAATAAAAATAAAAAAAAATAGTACAAAAACGGTGACTGAAAAATTTGCCGTTACTACGGTACATAGATTAACATAATTTTAAAGACTACAAAAAATAAAGTATAATAAATACTTAACTGAAAACCAAATACTTAAAACATAATCGAAATTTAAATTATGCGTTCTTTAAAAAACAGAAGTGTTCAATTGGTTTTATTCTTATACATCATCATATCACAGCATCGACACAAACTGCCAGACTACAAGTGCTTTAAGCTGCAAACGCGCATGCGCTAACTTACTAAGAGTTAACTACTGCTCTCCTTGTACTTCACAGTACACCGTTACCTGTCGGATAGCCACACACCTTTGCTATTTGGACCTTCAGCGCATGCGTGAAAGCCCTCTCTTTCTATCACATTAAATTTAGGTCACAAGTTTTTCATTCGTTTCACTTGTTGATTATCCCACTACCTACCATTTATGCTATCCGGGGATTTGACCTGTTGTTTCAAAACATCCTTCAGTCGGTGAATTTCAAGGTGTTATCGGTGAAATTATTCTCATTTTAATATTTTTTGAATAAATATTTATAAATTAAGGCATCGTTTTTGGCATTAACAAAAGCGTTTTATCCCTATCAAATACTATATCTTGTATGTAACTCATCAAAATAATAATTTTTTATCCCGAAAATAATCTGAACTTGTACATTGGTGATGCTTCTACAAATTGATGAGTCAGCCATGCTTTGAGACTTGATTGGAATACCAGAGCACCATAAACGTTAGACAACTCTTCAGTGTCATTCTGTCGTAAACATAGAGCAGGTAATTAAAGTTATTCCAATACTATTAATATTTACAATATTTAATACACTAAATTAAATCTTAATTACATACAACAAGAATAATTGATTTACAAAATAAATGTTGCATGTGTATATTTACAACGCCATCTATTGGTATTCAAAGAAAGTTTAGGGCGTCGTAAAAAACACTTACGACGTTTTCAAGGTGGCATGGCGCTAACTTAGTTCCGGAAAATATCAACAGATGGCGCGCTACTGTCGAAAAGCAACCCAAAATGTATTATAAGTTCAATGATATTCCACTCTGTGGCGTGAGTAACATATTTTACTTACTTTTTTTACTGTTACTAACTCAACTACTTTACTTAAATTAGGGCGGCCAATCTACTAAATTAAACGCTAATAGTGACTGATTAAAATCATACGGCCGTTATGAATATATTTTCGACGGAGTTTCTTTTTATACTTTTGAGGGATATAACCAAAAAAGGATTTACGAAATTTTTTTCCTCCTAGATAATTTTGGTAAAATGTTAAATCATTATTATTATCTTAGCTACCCGGGATAATAAAATAATTATGAATAAAAGGGTTACCAGGGATCAATTAATCAATAGTTCGGTATAATTACCTACTACAATGCTCAATAACACGAACCAAATTCTAATCACCTTAATCATGATACCTAATTAGTCACTTACGAATTGGACACAAAATCTATTTTTCCACAATATGCAGAACCACAATAAAAAACATCCATTATCGATAGCCCTGAAATAATAGTTCACGTTTACGCCACAGAAAGGCTTCAGGCACCAAGGAAAAAGGTATCAGGATAGCAGAATAACGAAGTGATAATTTTCCGAATTGATTTTGCTACAAAATGGAAGGAAAATCGGTGGTAAGTATACGCAGTCATTGCAACAATATTTATTACATTTGATAATACTGATTCCGTCTTTAAAATATTTTTTTTTATATTACCTTTAATTTTCTAAAAAAGTTAATTTAATTATATAATTATTATTGTAGTTAATAGAATTGTTACAACTAATTCTACAAGGATTTTTTATTTTTTAGTTATCGATCAAAAAAAGGAAAATAATAGTATTAACATTAATCGAAGCGAAGCGAGGGCGGGTATGACTTCGTAGACAGCGTAGCAAGCAGCCTCCAATCTCGTAGCAGCGCCACTTGATCGTAGCAAGTTCGGCGCTACGAAAAATTATACTAGGCTGACAGAAGTCTTCAGAAATTCTCCAACCATTAAAATTTCCATCGAAGGAAACTGGTGAAATGAATAAATATGGATAAGTCAAATCCACACTAGATTCTGGAAATCCCGATTAGAGCGGAAAATGTCTACTTGGTACCAGGAGCTCATGGATTAATAGAAGGTTGAATATGCCGGAAAATATTAGAAAAAGAAAGCACATGCTTAAAAGGCGGAGCTTAGATAAAGTCACGCAGGCGCAGAAAATCCCTAACTTCTCAACAAACTTTTCTAATCTCCATAAAGTTTTGCAAGAAGTTTTATCTGAAACTTTTATTCGTTATTTTTATTTATTAAGGACAAATCTATTATAGTAAGTAAATAATATTTAGGTATGCCTATTGCTATTGCCATTAAAATGTCATACAAAAAATTGTTTTGCAAAACACTTAAACTGCTCGTAGCGCCATCTAGAGGCTACTGCAATACACTATATTATCCTGTTTGTATTTTTTGTAACGCTTCTTCGTGATTCAATAACCCAAGATCAATTATCTCGCCCTGAACTTGACAGACGGCTACGTATAATTTATAGTGGTGAATTATCTTCTAGAACTTTTCGTCTCGATAGACAGAACCAATATAGCCTAAGCGCCACTCACCAGAGACATTAGAATCCTGTCTCGTGACATTTCTATTTTCTATTTCTATTTTCATGCGACTTGAGTTCGAAAAGGTAACATTTAAGTTTCTATGATACAGTACGTTACAAGTTTTTTGTAATGATTGTGTGAATATTTTAGTTGCCATGTAAAGCCACCCCGTCGAATTGTGTATAAACATACATTATTATTTCTACCTGTAAAGACGGAATTGATGTTTTGTAAATAAATAAAACACGCGACGATCATCTAGTTATCTCAAAAAAATCACATTTTATCAAAACGTGAAAATAATCAAATTTAACTGAATAACTGAATGTCCGAATTTATCGTTTAATATTTTAGTGATTTCTAAAGGCCTTTGAAGACAAAAATTCAATTAAACGTATCGATACGGCAAATAGAATTGGGATGTTTGAAACTGAGCGAAATGATTATTTTAGCCTTGGGGAATCGGATTTGGGGATCAAAAAATAATCAAGTTTGTTTGGTTAATTTTTTGCTCGCCAATATGTTTGTATACACGAGTTACTAGGCATTATTTTGTAAGGCTATGTCATTATTATTTCTCAAATATTTTTTTATCTTAAAAGCTTTTGTTGGTTATGCTTTGAAAACTCAAAACTTAAAATATATATTGATTCAGTTTTCAGAACAAAAAAATAAGGTAAATTTTGCTACGTACCAGGAAACATTAGCATTTGTTATTCAAGTTATGTTTTTTCGACTACACTTTTTAGTTCCGAGTCTATTATTATTTTGGGTATGTTTAAAATGTAACAGAGAGTAAACAATTGGAATCAATCAATATTTTCACCTGAAACTGTCTTACTTGTAATTATTTATTAAAATTAAATTATAAGCAACATGTTTAACTCCGTATAAAATTTTCATATACTTAGGTACTTAGTATTATGTTGTATAAAATTCTCTTCGCAGTAAACAGCAATACTCGTACCTGAAACAATAATGATATAATGTTAGCTTATCATTATCATAATTCACTATTATTAATGATAGAACATACTCGTAATTAAGTGACAGCAGTAACAATTTTTGTTCATAGAATACCCGTTTATACTAAAAATAGCGTCATTGCTAGGTCAAAAGTTATATCGAAATAAAAGAATGTATTCCTAGATTTCTTATTACTTAAAGTCTACATTCAAATACATTATATTTAAAAGGTAAGTAGACTTAACTACCTACATGTTAATCAAGATATTTTGTCAAGTCTAGGTATTCCTACACTAGACTGCGTTCCTACACGATTCTAAATGCCTTCACAAACTGACCTGATATTTTTAATATCGCTCCTTACGTACTAACATTGATGATATTGGCTCTATATTACGATTACTCTATCTACTTATATAGTAAGTAATATAGGACAACTTATCTTATAGACTTACTGGAATGTAAAATTTGATATACATAAAATATAATTATAGTTTATCTCAATAATGCAATATTTAAGCATTAAAAGTGTTTGCATTTGAGTCATTTTCAAAATTACAAAAGAAGTCTGCCATACCATACAACTACAAACAACCATTTGATAGTGTAGACCCACTATTTAAATACACCATTATCTCAGTTAAATAAATACCTATATTAAGCGCATTATGTATATTTGTGACAGTAGTATTGTAACTTAAAACGTTTAATTTTTACGATTACCGACAGACGCTTTATTATTTTACTACACAGAGATATAATTAATAATAAACGAAAATATTCTTGGATATTCAAGCTCATTTAAGATGTAGTTAGTTAATCTTCAATTCATTTAGAATTTAGAAGGTTCTTACGCCAATATTTTGAAGAGATCTCATCAATTCCGTCTTATTATAATATTAGCATTAGCATACAAATATTGTATCTAATAATTAACTCAATAGGCTCAGGAGGAGCGAGTAAAAAGGTTTATTTAGTACTGGTTAACCATTGCGATAGGAAAAAGGATGTTAACAAGTTAAAGCTAAAATTAATCATATTTTATTTTTATTTTATAATACTATTGAAGTATAAATTGTGTTTCACTGGCTGTGTAATAATATAATAATAACGCGAACTATAATAAATAAGTTTGTAGCGACGTATCATACAGTTACTCTATGTGATTATTCTTAATTATGTAACACTGTCACACATGAGAGTGTTTCAAACTTTTTCTAATTCTAGTCTATTTATTTTTTGCTTGTTACTTTAACATGTAAAATTTAGGTATGAGTTTACTTTGTTCATTAATGTTATTTTTATATATCCATTTAAGAAATAAATATGAATGTAAGTCAGAACTCGTGCAAATTTCATAAGATGAGCTCTGTTGTGCCAAAATATATATTAAATATTAATGTTTCCCTCTCGGCGACCACATTTGCATGTGAAGGGTGGAACATCCGAAATATATTTCGTGTTACTCAAATATATTTCTGTAATATTGTAATGGGAATCGAAAAATTAAGTGGCTATATAATATTTGTTATTTGATACTCAAATGTACAGTCACGCGCATAAATATCTGATCATCATATTAATATGCATATATGCATTTTTACTTGGAATAATGGTAAACATGTATGTGTATACGAGTATAAAATGATATGTTACGTCCTTACCAAGCAATAGAAAAATTTTCTGCGCATGATTATATTTCGTAATTTAGGTATAATACTATTATATAAAAGTGCACCCAATTGGGTAATTTCGTGTCTTCTGGCATTTACATTTTTTGTATAATATCATTAAATATTCAACACCACAGTTGAACAGTTGTAGACAGATATAGATAATGTAATACTTAAATAGAGAAATGAAACATAAATATTTTTTAAATTCTTGAGTAACAAATAGAAATATTTTAGAAACCACGTGATATACTCTTAATCTTCCCTAATCCGCAGCTGTTTAGGACAGCGACTCCTCGGGTTCGACTTATCATTAGTCAAGCTCATGTCACGCCCGACTTTTATGGTCGTCGCAAAAACCGACAGCTAAACTTTTTATACATTTTTAGCCGATGGCAAATATCTTAAACCGGGAATTTGTCACTGACCTCCTACGACTGGAGCGATTCTAATTTTTGTGGCGTATTTCAAAAGGACCTAGTTTTTTTGAGACCACAGTTGGGCGCGGTAGGTGGTGCCGTTGTCGAGTTACTTCAAGGAACGAGACAAACTATTACAGTTAATCTATTGCCATCAAAACTTAAGTTGTCCGACATGTTTTTTCTTTTTACTAAACCGACAGCTTTTACTAAAGGCGTGTGCACGTGATGTAGAAAATTTACTAGCTATAAAAAATAGATGTTATATGTTCTAGTATATAATATAATGTGGTATAGTTCTGTAGTTATCTAATAATATTGCAGAGTAATGGTCGCATCATACCGTTCACTGAAGCGTTCACGGCCAGCGGCTTAGTCGATCGTAAGTTATAAAAAAAGTAAAGTCAGCCACGATCGAACAATATTTTTATGGAAATATCGAATATAGGATAAGTCATGATATTGTCTGTTAGTAAAATTAAAGACTACATCGAGAAGACTTAAAAATATAGAAAGAGTAATAGTAGTATAAATAGTTACAATTATTTAAATAAATTAGTTGATACTCGTCAACAATTACAAGTAACGACAACTAGAGATGATGTTGATAATACATATTTAGTAAAAGCCTATCCAATTTAAACTTAATCTACGACCCACATCATAATCTTTTCTTTTTGAATATCACACTATAATATAAAATATTTCAGAAAATCTTTTTACTTGAAGATTAATCTAGAATAGCCGGAAATTGTCGATTAATCTCGGGATAAGAAGGATTTCTTTAGAGGCTTACTTTTCAATCCAAAATCCGAAGCAATTCTCGAGGGATGGCATTACTTTAGCCACGTAGTTCGAGTAAAAGAAAGATCTGGTTGACGTAAAACATTAAGGAATGTAAACGTTCTTGTTGAACAAAAAACTTGGCTTAAATTACCGAAGTCTTTGGTACAGAAAGAAGGTTAAAAACAGCTAAGTTCATTAAGAATAAAACTTCTTTTTTCGATCGATTAAATCCATCCAAGTCTGATTCGAAACTTAACTGCATTAAGTTCTATAGATGCCTCTAAGTTGAGCTGAAGTAGTTTGATTAGAGTTTAAGAACCTTTTTAATTTCATAATGACCTTTAAGAAGATTATCGCTCTTTGAAATATAAATTTTCTTGAAATCATTTTATTTACATTTTGCTATGTAAAACTTTCGATTTGTAGAATCTTTTTAAGAACTTTATTTACATGATATACGAGCCATCGCAATATTAATGTTAATAATTATCAAGTCTATCACTAAGTATTAATCTGTTATAGTAACGGGTCTCTTAATAAGTATTTATTTTAGTTTGCTTAACATGTAATTATTTATGCTTATACCGACAATACTTTAACATACTGTCAGCATAATACCTGAACTGTAATTATAACACCTACACTGAATTCTGACCAGGCTAATGAGCCGTAAGCCCGTACGATATTACGATTCTTCAAAGCACAAAGCTCCACAAAGCGTCGTCCAGCACAAAGATTAAATTCGTCGCCGGTACACGAATTATTTTCATAAATATTTTATTGAAGTTCTAGAAAAATTTGAAATTGGAAAACTGAAATGCATTTTGTATTTTACAATCGTATTTAATTTTATCTTTCCATTTGCCATTTTATAGTTGTCTTATAAATGAAAATAGTATAAATATTTTAGTCTTGTTCTCGTAATAATTATCTTACTAATATTACGAGAACTACTATATTTTATTGCAGTTTTTATGAATGTTTAAGAATAATAATATTAAAGTGATGAAATCACTGAAACATAGGAAAAATGTGAACAACATGACAATAATTATGTGATTACAAGGATTACGTAAGACTGGGTAATATAGGACAACTTAAAAAAAACTATAATTGTTTCCAATTATCAACAGAATACACCAGAAGCAGGGAGCTTTTCTGACATCATTTTATTATCCATTAACGTTGTACAAAAAAAGAATGTTTAAAATAATAGCAAGTAATAAATTAAAACCATTTTCCTCTTTGAAGATAAACGCGACAAAAGAAATCTTAATTAAACTTCTTTGTGAGTATATCCGATTTGCTTCCGGATGACCGGTTGAAAAACTTAGCAGTTTTCTTTCGAACGTAATACTCCTAGTATTTAAGACAGCCCAGTTACTAGAGTTCAAAATGCACAGTGTAAACCTTTAAATGGTACTTTTTTTGTAACTTCGCTTTCGGTAAACTTTGTCTTAGTACTGAAAAATGGCTACTCATTTACCAAGTATTTGCGTTAGAAACCTTGCTACGTAGGCACTTGTTTTCGATATTTTTAGAAGTTATATAAAACAGCTTGTTACCTCTTTTTGTAGATTTCAATGTTGTTTAATTCGACGAAAAAGAACAAAACATTTAATTAGGTACTAACTCATATAATACTAATTATATTTTATCTGTTATCTCAATAATTTCTTGTAATCAGAAATCTTGCACCCATTTTTATTCCATAGACAGACATGTTACTTTATTTTTGTTAACATACAAAGTTACCATATTTCATTATTTTAATGCAAGGTACGTGATTAAATCCGGCTGGCGAAAATGCGATTTTTTAAAATTCATGGGAAAAATGTGAAGTTCAGTACTCGCTCGAGTACTCTTACCGGGCACAACGAATCCAATCCTTAGTTTAATCCATCAGCCTGCACCCTCTTGACATCGTTTCATCCCACGAATTTATTCAGCTCTTTAATAATTCATATGGCGTTTGTACTGCCATAAATACTTGAAAATTTATCCAAAGTATGCCACCAATCGTAATCAGTCGGTGAATTGTAACTGAAAATTTTAAACCGTAATTTTACGCAATTTGCCCTACCTAAGAAACATTTTGATTTTGTAAATACTGGTTTGATGATTTTGTATGCCTAGTCCTTTTATAAATCGCTTATAACGAGCTATGATGTAAGCAATAGGACTCTTTGTCTATCGCCAACCAAGTTATCGACCACAAATTGCTGGCTGGTTGTTTGGTACATAGTTGACAACTAATGACATTTACCTATGCGTTTTCTTGCTTCTGACTATAAACTATGCATCCCGGTTATCGCTTGTGCAATGCCGCCTATAAACTTACGACTACCTTTGATGGTTTGGCCACTTAGATTTTCTCACTGATGCTGGTAGAGTATTGTATCTACTCCATTAATGGGTTAAATAACTTTCTCTCTTATTTAAGCGTTGGTTATACTAAGCTACGTCAAACATTTTGTAGGCGTGTACCAAGGCTATTTACGTAATTAAATAACAATGAGCTTTGCAAAGTAACGTCTGATCTTGCCCATTATTTTTATAATCTTTTGTATCATCTTCGCCATAGAAAAGCGAGGAGTAAAATAAGATTGATGTTGTAGTTTTCTCATAATCATTTTCAATTACATCACTAATGCTATGGAAATTTTCGCAGTACAATATTAATATCTCAACCCTGGATTACTACAAGGCTGGCATAAATGGGTCATAAGTTAGGAGGACATCTAGAGCATACTTCACCACTATGCTTAAGTGTGGATTAGTGGATGGATTAGTGGTCAATCTAAGAGTAGGAAAATTTTATGCTGCCTGAAAGTCTGACATGGTATAACAACTAGAAATAAAAAGCTGGACTAGCTATTTAACATGTCGTTTTAAACAAAAAAGTAAGTTGTTGTTACTGTTTAAGATATACCGAAACCTTTTATTTAATAGTACGTATCGAATATCGCCTTATCGAATAGTACGTACGAGAATAAATACAAACTAAATAAACAGTATTGCCCCAGTTTAGCTATCTGTATTAATCATCAGTATAAACCAAACAATGTAACCCATCACTAAACTATCCACGAACATAACCTAGTAACCAACACCTACCAAATAGTTAAACGTGGTATTATACGTAAGAAAGAAGAATGCAGCATAATATAAAGAAACTACCAATTCAAGGCGCAAATGTTTTCGACAAGGAATTTTCATCGGCCAGAGCAACGGAGAATAAAATTCAATTTCATTTTCAAGCTCATTGATATTCATACCTGATGGCCTCGCAGTTCATGTCTGAGAATGCCATAAGCACCCTTCAGCTTCATCACGAGGATTTTAATTTATAACGACGCCTCTTACAAAGTCATATCGCCTTTAATCATGCTCGCCTGGTAATTCGTATTGTATAACTGCTTACTGCTCATAAAAATTATATTTGATTACAATAATTGTTACTCGTATTTCTGTAATGAAGTTCCAGTTATAAAATTAAAATTGTTCTCTTTTCTTAATGTCATTGAAATTGTTCTACATTGTCTGAGAATGAATTAATTTTTTTTAAGTGATATCAGATTTGCGCCACCCATGGAAATCGTGATATACCTTTAGCAGGTATAAAATAAGGAGTTTAGGGGGAACTATTAGTAGTTTAGTAGGTACTGATAATGATAAAATATGTTAATGAGAATATTCGTGATTGTTAATTAGTTGATAATAGGACCGCAGAAATTAGTAGTTTTAGTGAAGATTAGTCCAGTTAGTAATCGTAATCGTTACTATTTGTTCCCCCGAAAATGGTCAAAAGATGCGTTGCTACCCCTAAAGACAGATTGTCGCGTCTTGTATAAGTGTACTCTGGCCCTCAAACCGCCAGCTGAAACACCATGAAGACATTACCCTCTTATTGGCGCAGTTGGGTAAAAAAGAACTCCCTTCCACGTCTTAATTCTAACTTCCATACGGTTTCTTAGGGATATTTTTTTCGGTAATAAAAAGCTATACTTGTGCTCGCTACATGACGAGAATCAAATTCCCCTCATATCGTTAGACTTGGTCTTATTTAATTTATTCCGTCGTGTACTCAAATAGGAAAAACCATTAGATGTGTTATTAAAACACGAAGTCTGTTTTTACGTAATAAACATCCTTTTAGCGTGGTTTTCATTTATTTCATTTTCCTTTAATACTGTTACGTAACATATTTTAAGGAGGTATTCATTTGTCACGAGTATTTTTGTTGCGACGAATTTATACCAAAATATATATCATGAAAAGATCTTAATAACTAATCTTGATAATGAATAGGTGCAAACATAAAGATGCATAGAATTGTGTCACTAAAATTACTGTTAAACAAAATGAGTTAAGCGTGATGTATGTTAATGTGATTTACATGAACAAAATCGACAAAAATTCTGTATACAAAAAGCTTGTGCAAAAACTATAAAAGTGCGTACTATAAAACTTTGTTGTATAAAGCGGAATCGCTTTGTTTTCGATTTTACGAGACAAGTCGAAAGGGTAAAAGAATTGGAAAACATAACGATGTCTTTGCGTTTTATAAGCAAAATTAAGGCGTATCACGTTGAGGTTTAAATATCATGAGTTCTATCATAGAAACCATTCGTTAAATCCACAATACTTCGTTCGAGAATGAAGTATTAACCTCAATCTGTCCGTGGATTCAAAATTAATTGTAGGAGCGCTCTCTCTTGATTTTCCAATTAATCCGTTGATTATTTTTAACCGTTCTCCTGTTTTAGACAAATAATTACTTTAATGATTAGTCTGTTACTAAATTTATTTTTGTCAGATTGTGTATCTAGGTTAAGGAGAAAGTTAATTTTGTGTTATCTTTATAAAAACCTAGTAAATAATATATAATCAGATTTTTTAACTTATCTTATTTTTGAAACAACAAAATTCATTTTCAAAGCAGTTTTTGTGAACATATAAGCATAATTATGTGGTATGAAGGCGATGAAGTCATTTAAACATTACTGGAAAAGTAGGATTAACATGAAAATGTGTGACTTGCGCTACAAGGTTTACGTAAAAGCACACTAAATAAGACAAGTAAAAAATGTACTGCTTGTCATTGAACTCCTTTTAAATGCCTGGACCAATTTGAATAAGACAATTGTGATAAATTAAAAGGGACCGACTACAAATCTCTGACCCAAAAATTTTATATTTTCCTGCAACGTTTATCTGTTGTCTTATTAAGGTAAAGGGAAATAAAAAAGTTGCCGAGCTATATTACTAAAATAGTTAAAAATTTTAAACCAAGACTAATAAATAAACCATAAAAACCGATGTAGCTAAATGCGATCTAAATCCTTCAGAATAAGAAACTTTGGTGAAGTTATACTTATTTCTTCATCTCCACAAGTATATACTAAAAACTTTCCTACTTCTCACCGCATTTCTAAAATAATACATAAAAGTTTCTTTGTATCCTCATGAACTTCCAAAGCTTCTTCATAAAGCATAACTTTATTCAAATACTTTCATAAATCAGATGATTAAAAGAAGATTCTGACTTTTGATAAAAAACGTCCCTGTAGTAATGTGTGTAAATAGGTAATTCACATTTTAGTGCCTTTATCGTATGTACAATTTAAGAAAAAATAATATTCATTCATCTTCGCTTAGTGACGTAAGCAATTCTTGGCTAAACGTGACAAGATACATTTATTAATTTTGGGAATACAATGATTTTTGATATTACTCTTAACATACCTCTTTTACCAATATTAAATCGGTTTCGTTGCGA
>LGAG01000321.1:63682-82251 GCA_001278395.1 Lerema accius | reverse complement strand
ATGGCTTTGGTATTTCTATGCCTGAGTACACATTCGAACCATTACTAGTCCTAGTACTTTAAATCGTAAAACATCGACAAATTAGAAACATAGTAACTTATTAAAATCGCACAGATGCCAACAAACAATTGGCATATTAGTTTTGTCATCTAAAATAAATAACAATTTAAAGAAAAATTAACTTCAAAAAAGGTAACAGAAAAGTATGAAATAATGGATTAGTCACTACAATTTCTTTTGAGGTCCGTGTGGTTTTACTAGGACGACATCATAAAGAATTGAGAACCTTCTCCTTTTTGAAGTCGGTTAAAAATAATGTAAGGTTTTTTCTGTTGACAGGTATGGATTAAAGTTTAATTTCCTTTTAATTACAAGTATAGTAAATCTGTTCACAAGATACTTTGTAGGTGATTTTTGCTGTTGCTATTGAGCAAACAATATTTCTCAGGTCGAGCATAAGATTTATTGCAGTAATCATACGATTTATACCATTAATATCAAAGGTGATTTATTTCAGGGTTTCCTACATCCGATGATAAAAAGAAACCTTTGTATAAAATGCCTTAAATGTGTGTTTATTTTTGTCTTATACAGATAATATAAGTATCTATGTTCACATATATAAACGTTTTCGGTAAATATTAAACACAAAAGTAAGGCAAGACAGTATTATAGAGTCATGTATAATGTAAACTGTTACTGTTATAATTTTGCTTATGATGAAATGTGGTAATAAGCACCGTGTATAATAATAATTTTGGTTGTGATATTTTATATTTAAATAAACCTTAACACTTAAAGGAGAATAACGCGAATATTTACGCTGTTTCACGTTTAGGATTTCTGCTGTAATTAAGAATGAAGATGCATATATTTGTAATAACCACCTCTGGAATACAAACGAGGTGAATACGCTCTGCGTCAACTTACGCATGATTTTTACGAATACGTGGATTTTTTCATAGTTATTTACGAGATAATTCTTCAAATAATAAAATAAGTTCTTACTCATTTTTTCTTGACTTATATTGTTAAGAAAATATACGTTACTTGCATTGGTACAGTTTAGTACTATTAAATGTTTTAACATACAATTACTTATCTTACATTACATACATTTTTTTAATAACAACCTTATTATAGTTTTTATAATTCTTACTACGAGTATAAGTTATATAGGTTTAATGTAATTGCTTGTTTAATGGCGCCATAATAGCATTTTATTGCCAATAATAATACACAATATACGCGCCAAATGCTGAATAGTTAGGTTATGAGAAACGTGTTGCAAAAATAATAAGATGGTTAGCATCACATTAACCTCAATACAATTTTCTGTGTATTTACGTCTATCCTTGAATATAAGCTAAATTATACATAAAGGTCTTTTCATTACATTTTCATAACATCTAATGTAGGTATTTTCAAAACCTCCAAGACATTGATATCCCCAGTGTTCGAGTATCTACTTAAATAATAACCAAAAGAATGTCAGATGTGAAAATGCCTGCGGCAAACATGTTCAGAAATGTACCTTTGTAATGTATTTTTTATAATAAATGTCTACAGTCCCTGTAAAACTTGGGGCTATTTTGATTCTCCATCCGGTCTGTTCTCATTACGGATGCCGGATGAGCGACCGCCTTTCGAAATGGAAAAAGCGACATCTTTTAGCTTTCATTATACTTAGTACTTACATATAGGTTTATTAGGTATATAATGTTTATTAGGTAGTGGTATGATTTTTTAAAAAGGCCGAAGTTTACGACATAATAATATTCTTAAAATTATCTGAAAGAAAGCATGGAATAATAACGAATACTCATCTATACATACAATTTAAAAAGAGAACAAATAGCGCATACTATTATACAAGAAGGTTCTGCTTTGGATTTTTTAGGAGTAATGTAACTTCAATACGTGTTCAAGATTTAGCAGAAAGTTTACATAAAGTGTTATAAATCCATTTCATTTAGAAACTACACGATTGTTCTTACACATATTTGGATGATAATTTCCTTGGAAGGTTACAGAGTTTAGTATGTAAGCCGACAGACAAAACTAGTCCCAACTCAAACTTTGGTAAGTATTAAAGGGATATTTGATTCTTACTCCTCATGATAAAGAGGAAACCCAAGATTATGTTCGTGAAAAGGGTGAGTTAGATTTATATACCGATGCAAGGCCTCTTCATTTGTAAGAAAGTTAGGAATGTTACAAACGCCGTGTGAAAGATTTGTTGCCGTTAAAGAATTCTGTTCTCGCTGTTTGCGACCAACTCGACAATTACGACTATCTCCATTAATTTTTTTGTTAATATTCGATGTATAGATTTGACTTAACAGTTTTATTATTAGTGTTTCTTTTTATTATGTAAGTGAAGGAACACTTATTATTTATTTAAAAGTGGCTTCTTTTGGTTTGGCTTCTTTTAAGCCGCTTTAAAGTCATCTATTAGACTTGGACTAATGAAGTATACTTTATAATAATACATATTTATACATAAGGTACCTGTAAGGAGGTAATGTTGTTGAATAAAATTTAATATCTACCAATTCATCCTCGATTAATTCTATCTCTACGATCAAATAATTTAATGCAGCGTATACGATCAAATATACTCGTAAAACTGTTTTCCATAAAAACCGATAAATAAAGCGCATAAAATCTGTGCTTACTCAGATAGAAGCGAATTTAAATTCCTCCTGGAAAATTAATGCGGAGGTAGTATTGCAGAAATTTAATTATGTTATACTCACTGGACACTAACCGGGCATGTAACTGAGGGAAGCCGCATTCACACAATGATTTACAACGGATTATATCTGTGATATACAAGAGCAGTTACTATAACTGTATTTCCTAGCCAGATATATTATCGTTCTGGAAGCTACCAGTATTATTCAAATTGTGGTGTCAAATTATACAGTGGACTTAACTTACTCGAGTGCCTTATAAAATTGTATACTTACGAGTAATAATTATACCGCAGACTTATATCGTGTAAAATTTTATGATCTTGCGTTACCGACCATTCTCTCCCCACCCCTCCTAAATTTGCAAAGGAACTATGAATACAGTAAACACGTTGATATAAAAATATGAGTTCTGTTTAAAAAAAAACAGGTATTTAGGTACTAACCAAACCCTTTTAAGATGTTGTAAACTCTCTACAAACGATTCTAGAAAAATAAATGACCTATGTCTCGTCGGATATTGCGATGTGATTGGTGCCTTCAGTGAGTCGCTTCGAATCGTTTCACTGGAGGATGGACTGAAATAAATAGACCGTAAAATTTTCCTCACTGCAACCCTTTGCACATCATAAAACAAGGGTCGACAGTAAACTTGGAAAGGAAACAAGCTTCCTGACGATAAATCCTAGGCCAGAGCGTTATTTACCACCCGACGATAAAATAAAAATCATCAGCTTTTATTATTTATGTCCAATACGTAATAGTATAAAATAAAATATAGTGAACTAACCTCATCTTTGTTTTTTCAATAACCATCCACTAATAGGTAATTTAACATAAACATTACCTACATTTCAAAATGGTAACATATTAAAAGCAAACTTACGACAGCGTAACGTTTGTTACAATTAAATACATGATAACGATCAATTATATTAACAAAAGCATGTGTATTCTCGCTCTTATTTTTTAACACATAAAGCCTACTTTAGTATTTTTAGCACATTTCACAAGTTTTTGTCATCATTATGTAACCAGAGGAAGTATAATTTGACTGTGACGGTGTTACTAATGTCCAAAACAACGATAAACACATAACATCTCGTATTATTTATCGCCCTCATAAAAGTCTTGACCTTAATTGTGAAATTACAGAGACAATTCAACCGTAGCTTGCAAAGGCATTTTAAATAGTCCGCCTATTCAGCGGATATTGCGATGCGATTTGTGCCGGCTACGAATAAGTGGAAGATCGTAGCTCGTAGGTATTCTAAGTTTGATCGGGAATAAATGGGGCGTACAATCTCTTTCATTGCAGCTCTCAGCACAACATTAAATAAGAATTTATCGATCGGAACCACTTCGCCTTTTCTGAAATATAGAAATTTAAACTGTACTGATCGCCTTATCTGCTACTATTACTGTCTCTAGATTAGAGGTCGTGAACTTATTTTAAACTATTATATTCGCGGACACGTTTTTTTCTTAGTCTAGCCGTGATAATGATCAAGTAGGTCGAAATATGGTTGAAAAATACAAGGATCGTATGTATTTGTTTGACTTACAATATTCTCAACTTAATATATCTACAGCCTATTTTCAGAATCAAATTGTATAGGCGTGAGAAATGATCGACTTGATTACTGGATCGAGTACGTTACACAATTTTTTTTACGATCTTAATAGTCAACGTATAACATAAAATTACAATGCCAACGAAATTCATTTCACATCTAAGTTTATTTTTTCCATCGTCGTCAATTTAAAAAGACCACTTGAATTTTCCTCGTACTACAAAACACTTACTTCAGGCCCGTACTAAAGAGGATGTTTAGTATGAAATAAAAATATAAACAGTGATAATGCCAGACAATTTTTGGGACTGTTTAAAAGTGGCATTTCTGTACATTCGTTTGCGCAATTGCTTTTTATTTTTACCTAACTACGCCAACAGGAGGGTAATGTTTTTTGAGCCTTACATACATTTCCAAGTCCTTTCGCCTTTCTCAGAATTTTCATGAATGACTTGATTACGAATTCGATTATTTACTACCAAAAATATTTACTTAAATACTTAACAAATCAAAATAAATTGGAAAATAATTTTCAACAAAGAACAAGGTTTATTTTACTCTCCCAATTAGGATAACAAGCTCTCAAAATATGTTAAACTGTTTTCAAGAAACCAATTTCTTCTTTGTTCCATCATATTTTAGGGACGTTTCTATCCAATGTCTTGTACTCAGATGACACCCGACTAGAGCCTCTTCATTAAAGTACATTACTCAATTACCACGGACTTTGACTGACTGGATGAGACAAATAATTGGTGAAATTATGAAACAATCCATTGAATCATTTGTGTATTTTAATATTTGGGTACGAGTCCTAAGAAATTAAACATTTAATATTTTCATCGATTTTAATGAGACTTAAGAACTTACTTTATGATCGAAGTTCAACCACAACTCGGTCCGTCAAATAATAGATTTTTTTAATTATGGGCTAGCAGATGTCAATGACAACTTCAACTGTCAATTAATAGAGCCTTCCTTCAGACATGACGTGACGTGTCTGCACATCAGTGTGACAATATGAGTTTTGTTTAATTATCTTAATCTTAATAAGATTTAAGCAGTTCTCGTTCATACAAACTTTAACGATGCCGAATCGTAAAGCCAAACACCCCTGCATTATTCTTAAAAAGGTGGATACCTAAAACCGTTTTGTGTTAATGCACAGATCTTTATCTCGCCTAATTAAAGCAATCTTTACAATCTGGCTTTTTTGACTGAACGTATCTCTTCACGAGATTTAAAAGCGACGTGAATGTTACGAACTTAAGGCCTTTAATAAAATTGTAACGTTCCGGTTACAAAGTTAAAAGTTTCTTTATAAAATTGTAACGTTCCTAGAAAATATTCTCGTCAAAAGAAAGAATTCTATAGAATGATTTTACGTGCCACTAAGGCTGGCCTTTACGCTGCAGCTGACACCTTAGTTAGAGTGACGTTTCACTAAATCCATGCCGTCAGTGCTAACTTTCTCTAGAAAACCTATTTAAGCATTTGCATTATAAGAATTTGACGTAACTATAAAAAAAAATGTATTTTTTAAGTGTTGTTATTTGAATGTGTTATTTCCTGCCACTCATTTGGTGTATTTTTTTTTTCTTTTTTTTTTCTCTTTTCTGTTTAACAGAGATTCATATTCCGCTATTTATTTTTGCGTGATGACAATATCTTAATCACACTTCCTACAGACGACAAATATCTACAAACCAAAACGACACACAATAACATGACATTTCCAGTCACTATATCTTCGTACCCTTCTATTATCGATATACATTATCATTATGTTATAGTCTTACATAATAATAATATATGCTCCTTTCCTTCGAATGTTCGTTTGTGACCTCTATTTCACAAGGAACAAAGTTCATTATACAAAGCAATATCACGAAGCTGACTTCAGTGCGTACGTGAGAATAGACCATTAGGAAGGGTTTGAATAAGGCATTCTACCCAGAATACAAAATGTCCTTGTATGGGACAAAGCTATTAAGGTCTATTAGGCCAGCAATTCCGGCTAGCACGAAAAACCCGTCTGCGATAATTACTGTCTGTCTCATATTTAATGAAAGGTCGCTTAAACTGTGTCGCTATACAGTTTTTAAGAACAAAAAAGACTACAATTTTTAGTTGGGTGTAGATTGCTTGGCAGTCTAGACTTATCTATGTATATTCTATAGAATTATAACGAGGTCAATTCTATAGGTTTATTTTGTTTGGAAATTGTATTATATGTAGGCTTTCTTATCGCTATAAAGACAGAAACAATTTTTCGATTCATTGTCTGTCTGTTTGTTTGAGTATCACGGGCAAATCACTAGACAAAAATGAAACTTGGAACAGTATACAGATAGATTAAGGTACTAAGCTTCTAAGTAATGGACACCTTTGAAAATTTTTAAAATTCTTCATAAATAATGTAGGAATAGGAAATCCAGCGAAATTTATAAAGTAACTTTCTGTTTCGTTCTTGACAACACTTAGGTACCTCTCGTTTGTCGGCTATTAACATAAAAAATCTTTCCTTTCCATTAAAATCAACCCTTAAACCACGTGCTCCTACATACCTACTTTACTGCGTACTCAGGAATTTTATGACGTAGTAGGTACCTACTTCGCCATATTGAATCTTTAGTACTTGAAACTCAGGATGTTAAAACAAGATGTAAATAGGGAATATATTTATGATAAAATAAAAAATAAATAAATAAAGCTACAAACTCATACACGAAACATTTACGTCTTTGTAATTAAAATTCACGTGGTTTTTAAGCATTGTAATAAAATTAGAAATAATGTGCGAGTTTTTGTAAATTTTGTAACCGAAAAGTGTAGAAACTGTAACCTGTTAATTGTAATAACCCTTAAACGACATAAATATACAGAACGGAAGTTTGAAGAAATACAATGACTAGGGTACTAATGTGCCATAGAACACTGTTTCCAGTCCTATACAGACCAATATATCGTAAAAAGAAACAGAAGTAGAGACTTAATTGCCAATCTAGCAAGATAATTAATACATTAATAAATTAAATTATCTCTGGTCTTAAATTAACTTATTACCAACTGTAAAAAACAACATTAATAACAATGCGAAAAATTTAACTCAATTCGAGAATAACTTCGATTCGAAATCAGAAATTCTATTACTTAGAATCGTTCAAACGTCTCCCTGCAAATGAGTTCATATTGAATATTCGATGACAGTTCACCTAAAGTGGTTGAAGATAAATCAATTTGAGAGGAGATTACCATTATTAAAGCGACGTACTCAGGAAATATCTTGGAATGTTGATAGTCGGGAAATGGTCATGATTAACTTAATAGACTATTTGTAGACGACCGTTTATAGTCCAATTGCTTAGGCAGCGTTTAAATATTACGTAACGCATTTTTGAAGATTTTTGACCCTCTTTCCCATCAAGTAACGCACCGTAACGTTTTTCTGTATCCCCCCTCCCCCTCCCTAAACGTTACGTTATTAAATACGCAATACCGCAGTATTGAACTCGCCATTTGTTCCATTTATTGTGGACATTTAAATAAATAAACAAATAATCAAAATCCAGTTAAATAAACAGCTTAAATTAACTAACTTATCACTCTTCGTATCATACTGATTCCATCAGGGAAAACGGGAAAATAAAGTTGGTATCTTGTAAGGAATTTATAACTTGGAATTTCCAGTTGCTGGAATGTTTCGGAAAAGTATTGGAAAGATAGGGAAATGCGATGCAGGAGATAAGCTCATGCTTAAGTGCGAAGCCCTAATCTCTATCGGGGTAGTATGCGAAAGTTATTTGAATGTACTTAGGAAAGTTGGGAAAGCCTAGTGATTTGTAAGTACTCATAAGTCTTCTTTATACATTGTTATAAATAAACTAGAGGACTGGGCAGAGGTTTTTTAAGATATTGTATCTTTTATGGTTGGGTAGATCCTAAAGCTTTCTACATCAAGGAATCCGGACGGTCAATTTTCATGTTTCTTTGGTCAATAACATGATTGATATATTTTTAGTAGTGTCAATAAGTTTTTAGTCTTATTTTTAAATAAATTGTTGTTAAAAATAAAAAGTGGCTTTGTATTTCTCGTAACTTCATAGAAGTTCTTCAAGTTATTAAGGACGTTGAAATCATTCCTATGTTTGCTGAATGCAGTCGTGAATAATCCCGCCCACTTTGAAAAGTTCAGAACTATTGAACTCTGAGTTTTTCAGACAACCTACTTAGTAAGAAAGAACTAAGTACTGACGTCATATTATTTTAAACATTGACTCTAAGTAGTTCATTTTAGTAGTAGTCGAAAGAAGTATAGTCAATGAAAATAATATAGTAATTGGAGCTATGGAGTATTATACTAAAAGAATCAAATGTGTTCTAAGCGGACATGGCGGGGAAACAAAAAAATAACCTTTTGGATCGTTTTAGAGTATGAGACGACAAATAACTATCCTAAGGACGCCTTTACTTAACTTTAGAAGGAAAGTCAGGCAGTTCGATAGTCCTCTATTAAAAATAATTAGCATTTACCAATATAAATGCCAAAGCATAAATTATTGCTGTAACAATTACTCGCCTATTACTGAGCAGAGGTGTCTCCTCATCACTACGGAAACCTAGAGCATACGAGTACTCCACCACGTTATTTTAGTGTCGATTGACGGTGAATTTAGTGACCAAGCCAAGTGTCAGAAATTTTTATACCGCTCCAGGACCTCCGACATAGCTCAACGACTGTCATCTAACGATAGCAACCGGTACCTACCAATGACTAATCTTGCACGGAAGCTCGAAAGCGCCCGGAAAATTTTACCATTAGCGGTCACCCATCCACTTACCGACCGCGCCCACAGTTGCTTAACTTCCTCAACTTAGGAACGACACAAGCCGCAAACCGCGCTTCGCATAAACATAATATTACTAGTCATAAGTAGGTACAAATAAAAACGATAACACATTCATACCCCCGCAGTAGGATTTTCTGTGTCGCAGGTGGCATGGACAACTCAAATAACACATCACTAACACCCATGACACGAGAACAAACATTTATCTGTCACATAAATATCTACCCCGGCCAGGAATCGAACCCGGGACCCCTCGCTTTGCAGACAGGGTCACTACCAACTAGACTACGGGGTTGTCAATGTTACGTTTATGTTGACTAGTAGTCATTCTCCTAAATAAGCCAACAACGTAGAGTCACCGGTGGCAAAAGATAAGCGCGCTCGAGTCGAGTATGTCATTAGTCGCGACCGACTTCACTAATTGGGCTTGTCCTTAGCGGCGTCATAACTCGTCTTTAACATGTAAAAATACCATATACCTATATCAATATGTTTGGCACATTTGGAAAGTCATTATCATAACACAAATAGCTAAACGTTACAACCTAATAAGTTAATATAATAACGCTAACACACTCATACCCTCGCAGTAGGATTCCCTGTTTCGCGGGTGGCATAGACAAAATATCTGCCCCGGCCGGGAATCGAATCTGGGACCTCACACCTGCCTGCCTGTGAACAGGCAGGGTCACTACCAACTAGGCTACGGGGTCGTTAATCATCAGGTGAAGGAAAGTTTAGATCTTATTTAAAAACATTTTTTTAAAACGAGTTAGCGCACAACATATTTTTGTTTCTACAAGTTTCGTTTCGCAGAAGTTCGAAAATGAGTTGAGAAATGTTTATTTGCAGAAATGTGGCTTCTTAGCTAACTTTGACTGAACTAATCTCTCATAATCGTCAAATGATGGCGTACAAAGTTATATTCTTAGAATGAGACTAAAAAATCCAGGTGAATTTAAATTTATGATAAAATGCGCTTGCTTTCATGAAAAGCAAATAAAACCTAAACTAAAATGAAAATTTAAAAACAGCTGAAGTCAAGAGTCCCGACATTGCGACAATAAAAATAAACGGAGACCCATTGAGTGTAATTTTTTAACTTTTTTACATTTCGTGCCGGTAGAGTTTGTTGTCAGCAATAGTAATGAAACGAAAATAAAATAACAGTTAGCGTTTGAAGAGAAGAAGGAACAAATAGTCCAATTGGAAATTATTTCATTTAATGAATCACTTCACTATTCTAAATACCTACAAAGAGAGTATCCAAGTTTTCATTTTGCTCGAACAAACTTATTTTCTTTTATTCTGACTTCAAAAAATGGAGAATTCAATTTGATTGCATTTTTTATGCGTATTACTTCAAAAGTTTTAAAATAATTTACTAGATGATTCGTCTTTGATGAAGATTTTAAAGCAGGTGCTTTTCACGTGATCTCAATTAAATGAAATCAAGATTTATAAGGAGCAGTTCTTGAAATATTTTTAACAATGCATATTTCATTGACTTCAACTACTTTGATGACGATCTCATTTTGTGACTTGTCGGTGGAAAAAAAACTATACAGACTTCAAGAAAGTGCAATTTGTAGAAGTTGTGATTTATCTAAAGATTTTGTACGTCCCTGATTCATTATTTTATAATTTAAATTAACTTTTTCAATCATAATTTTATATCACGTATATCTGAACCCTTGAACTTAAATATTTAATAACATCTTAAAACAAATTCAACATCATATATCTTACGATTTCTTACATTCAACCTCAAGTCTGCGACTGTTCATAATTTACATATTTGTTCGAATCACATTTAAAATTAGATGTCTTATTCATTTTAAGTTGCTTCGTAAAATTATTCATAGAAACATCTAAGTAAACCCTTTCTAAAATATTCATTCAAGTTAAAACGAAATAACTTTACCAATTACTATTCAAAGCTTCGACGAAGATTCTGTAACTGAACGTTGTTTCGACTTTACGTTTGATAATTTAATCAATTTTTCACAGACATTTATTGATCAAGATTTTAGCTACAGAAATAACTCAAATAGGATTCCTCGTCCTCGTGATGTCTGTTTAATACACCATTGTCGCTATTTATTAACACATATACGACAAAATGTAGTATTGTACTAAAGCAAGGATTCCCATATTAGCTACCTACCACCGAACCTAGGGGTTCTTTAGAATAGTCGTCAGGGTTCCTTGAAAATTATAAAAAAAATCCTATATAAATATCAGTGCTGATTTACAATCTTTTGATATAGTGTTCCATAAAATAAAAGGCATTTGGTTAAGGTAAGTTCAAGGACCCCTGTTCTAGAGAACGATGTGTTGGTGAAATTTTATAAAACGGGTGCAACCCAAATAGCTCACTACAGCCCATGAGTCTACGTATTACTGAAGTAACTAAACGTCAGTTAAACTTAGGCAACTGAAATCGTAACAGTTTATAAATTACGAGTTACTCAATTCGCAATATTATTAGCTTCGGCTCGGTAGACAAACAGTCAGTGGATATTCACAAAGTTTGTTGGTAACTTGTAGCAGTTAGCGTGCGTGATTGTATGAATCTACAGCTTCAAGCGACTTGTAGCTTTCCGATTACATGTAACTTCGTGATTCTTTCACCACCAACTGCTTGACGATATTTGTCTATAGTCAACCTGAGAGTTAATAATATAATCACTTCACGCAGCTATCAGCTGACTCTGATCAATAAACTAGTTATAATACGCTACGAACTACACTACGCTACGAACGAACCCTACGCTACGAACCCTAACACAGTGAATTCAGTTATAACTCGACCAAATTCCGCTCATACTTTCCTTGGAAACTGTAATCAAACCTCTACAAATAACGTACGGTACGCATTATATGAACGGTGTACCTAAAATATATACGCTGCAAAGTGGACTAGTAACGCCAAAGCCTCCATTACAGCAAAACGTCTTATTTATTGCGAAGAATAAATTCACCTTGAACCGCTACCCTAATGCAATAGGGTCGTCAGGACGGCGCTAGGAATCCACTAGGTATTTCATTAACAACGCTTCAAGGGGATTGGAGTTTCCTGCTCAGATATACGACGAATGTATTTAGCTGTTAACTGTTTTGTTAAAGTCTTATAGGACTCCAGAACTAGGTACCTAATTTTTAATACTGTGATTTGTGAAATAATATATTTACATGTTTTTAGATTTGTGACGGAAAAAACTTCCTTTTTTAACTTTGGCCATAATAAAAGTCATTCTTATGTGTTATTAAACTTCAGGTAACATTTCATGTTGAGTAAATTATACGGACCTTTACTTGAAGCCTACCAGCTTCCAATTATGATTAATACAAATAACAGATAAATTAATAAATATCAGAAATACTTAATAGTATACTTATATAGAAAAACAAGAACTAAATAAGCTTTGGAATTACATTTAAATGCCGACAAACCACAACAAAATGTCCTTTTCAACTCGAGAACCTCTAGATTCTAATTTAAATCTGTCGCTAGAACGTCCTAAACAGTGTAATGTCGTTAAAAATACTGCCCTAAATCCAACAAACGTCAGGGCGTTCTGGACACCTAAGACAGATAAGAATCTGAGGAATTTCATTACGAAATTTCAGGGACTACGCGCCATTGAAGCCATGATTAAAGGACCGAATAGCCTCCATATTGAATTTGAAAGGGTATTTTTACATCCGAATGTCCATAAATTGTTATGTCGTATCTTTTCGTAGATATAGGTTCTCTCTTTTCGTTTTAAAATCTTTTACGTATGGTAATTGATAATTCCTACAGTATTTCATGATTTTTATTCTGTCCATTTCTTAAGCATGTCCTACAGATCTTACGGCTTGATGAATTTTAACATGGTAGGTATCATCGGATTCACCTTTACAGTGGGAATACATGCGGCTATATATTTTACTAGCAATCGCCTGCGACTACGCCAGCATAATTTGCCGTTGTTGCAATATTTTTAATTGCTACTCCTCTCCTAGTCATCTTAGCGTGTGAATAGCCTATAGCCTTCCTCGATAAATGGACTATCTTAAACTAGAAGAGTTTTACAAATCGGTCCAGTAAAAACTCATTGATATTATAACCTAACTCCTACTATTGTAAATGCTCAAGAGATTAGTCTTAAATAGACAAATATCCCTCAAAAGCCTAACCCTCGTAGATCGTTGTTGCCCTCAGAACTGAACAAACTTTGGAAGCATTCAATCAAACTTTCTCCGTGAATGACAACAGTGATTTAATACTGTACAATTAATCAACCCAATATGACGGACGGCAAATCATGAGTAGCCTTGACATCATTGCAAACTTTATGAATGAAAATTGAGAAGGCTGTCATTTAAAGTTCAGGATTTATTTGACCTAATTTCAGAAGAATTATATGATGAGAGGCACAGATTATAGGAACAAGAGCGTGCGAAATTGTTAATTATCTGTTGTTATAAGCTAAAGAATGGACTTGGAATCCTTTTTATTATGACGTTTTATTAGTGTCTGAAGAAAATAAGTTAAATTCTAAGCCTTTCCAGTAATATTTTTATCCATAACAAGCAATACATCAAGCATTTACCATATGAATTTTACTCACAAAAAAATCAACACATTATTCTTCAAACCAACACTCTCATAGTGCACTCGTTTGCGTTAGTTAATGATACATTTTACCAACTTAAGGGATATTACGTCACTATGTTTTTATCATTCCACACGTCTTCGATCGGCAATTGTTCTCAGATCCCGTGAAATGGGAAACAGATGAGTCACTTAATCAAAATATATACCAATAAATGCCTATGGAGAATACGAAACAGAATGAAGAATCTTTGGATAGAAACGTTCGTAAAACTAAATAGAAAGATACAAGTGTTGTTATAGGCATGTTTTGCAATTTGAGCGAAAAGAACACTATTTTAGGGTACATATTACATTATTTTATCATTTGCGTATTTTGGCTTCTATGTCACTCGCAGGTGAGCATACCTAAATCCATTTCTATTACATCATTACTCATACTGTTACATAACTGAACGACGACCATCTTGTCTTGTTCATAAATTATTCAAGCCTGCTGTTAATGCCAATTACATATGATAGGTTACACAATTTAACAGCATCTTATCATACAATCATTTTCAGACCGCTTTTTTCATTCACGTGGTTAACCCGGTCAAAGTTGTTGACACAAGCGGTTAAATCCATCATCCAACCATCTATAGTTAACCCTTTTACCTCATTTATGACAAATTAAGAGAACGTTACTCTTAAATTTACCTAAAGTTACCCTTTACCTTTATAGAGTCAGCAGTTCCACACTTACGCCTGTCCTTGGCGACACTAATTGGCGTTCCCTGTGCTTATTGTATAAGTGGCCGTCTCATTAGTGTCACGGGTTCTTAGGCATTCAGGTCTTTTTTTAGGCAAAACAATTTATTGCAGTGTCCTATTATACTAACAGCTAACACGGATTTATATTTGGCCTGACTTTGTCCACCACATCTGCGTGTTAAGGGATACTAGCTAATACAAAAGCTGGAAGTTTTAGAGATTAAATGCCTACGTTATGAGTTAGCGATTGCTATCTAACGATAACAATATGGACTGACGACTGTATGTACTCCGAAGCACAGAAGTACTCATGAAATTTTTATTAATAGCGGTTCGTAATATTTTTAATAGTTAATTAACAATAATAATTATATTGACATAACATAATATCAACAAATATTTCTGACGCAAGAATTAATGAACACACTAGTTCAATCAATTTACTCATTAATAACAAGCACTTTTACGTGAAGGGTTTAAAAATAGTCCAAATTATCTGCATTGTTATGGTTCTAATGTTATTAAGTTTTTAATTCTTATTCCTATGTTAAATCGTAATCACATAGCCAACGCCAACCCTATAAAATCCGTACTTGCACCTTATATAGGATTTTCCTTTATTCAATCTGTATTCATTCAATTAAGATCTGATTAAAAGAGTTCATGGAGTAAAGTTCGGTTCGGCGCAGCGGAAAATTTCGCTGAGTTACAACTTCTTCTCAGCGCTTCTAAATTAACAACTGCTTTCTTGCTATAGTATTTATTTCTCATCAGTAGTTATTAAAAAAACTAAGTACATAAATATGATTTTTATGTATAAAATATCTATGTATATTTTAAGTTATAATTATTTCCAACTATTAAACAATTTTTTGAAAACTTGATTTTTTTCACTTACGGCAATAACCTAGTCTTTTTACGTTAATTAGCAGAAATTCCAAACTCATACTGCCTGTATTGTTCTTAACACGGTACCGAAAATCAAACTCTTCATGTAAGTGTTAATAATTTTAATATTAATTTATTTTCAGTACAAAAGTATACCAATTAAAAGTTTATGAAATCTTTACAAATAAACCACTCCCTCGCACGCACGAATTCACCATGCCCTCGACACATTTTTCAAGTATACTCCAGTCGAGTACCTGAAAATTATTATGAAATTGCTCCACAGTTTAATTGGCGGTTCAATTGTATTCCACTGAAACTAACGATCAGAGTAGGAAGGAAACTATCGCGTTCTGTGCACTGCGAATGAATAGATCACTGCATCCGTTCACTCATTGATTTTCACAAAGATGTATGAAAGGGGTCAACTGCAGATTAATTAGGTATGGATCATAGAGCAGTATAAATACAGCGATCATTTTATATCAACGCGTTATAGACGATCCAGAATATTATAAAGGCGATACAGACTTTTATTAGTACATATTAGGAATAAATGGAAAATTAATAATTATTAGAAAATAAAAAAAAGAATCCGATTTTGGGGAAAATGTTATAAAAATAGAAATATCCATCTTTTTAAAAAAATAAGGCGATTCGCTAAAGTTATATATATATATATTTTTTATCGAAACTTTTAACTGCTCTAGTGTAAAGTTTTAAAAATATCGTTTAATAGAAAAAGTTCGGAACCCATCGATATAAATCAGCAAAAAAAGCAAAAGTTTTAGGAATTACTAATTATATTATCGCAGTCGGTAGGATTCGAACCTACGCTCCCAGAGGGAATCTGATTTCGAGTCAGACGCCTTAACCACTCGGCCACGACTGCTGTGATTTATGATGTAAAATTACGGGTACAGATACTGCGAAAATAGAAATAAACTTTAGTGTTTTTTCGAAAAATAAAGCTAATAATGTCTAATTCATATGGATGGCTATGTTAGTAATAAGTAAGTCGGTAGATTTTCGTTACATTTATGTTATTTTTAACTTTAGTTTGCCTGACTTTACGCATAAATATCACATTGTATTCACACTTAAAAATATAATAATATTAAAAAAAATCCCTCGACACATTTGATCATCAAACGAAGCGAAGATCAGGTGAATATTCATAAACAAAATAAAGCCTTATAGAAAAATCCACAAAATTGTTCCTATTGTGTGATTAGGTACTACATGGGCTTCAAGTAAAGTTGAAAAATTGATATGTCAATAAAATTAAAAAAAAAAAATCATTTGGCCGCCTACAGTAAGCTACACAGCTTTTGTTGTTAAATACAATTTTTATTAGATTTTTTTTTTACATTTCCATTTAACATAATAAAAATTACAGTATACTTATTCAAACCTTCCAATCCTTATGAAGAAGTTGCACTCATTACCATGCTAAAAACTAAATGACACAAAATGTACACATTCCGCTTTAACACTTACCACGTTTAACCACTGCGTCGTTAAGTAAAATGCTCCTACAATATCACGCCGTTTATGCTGAAAGCGTTCTGCGTGTGAAAAGGCTTATTTCCCCTCAATATAAAAGCAATCAGCCTTTATGCTGATGAACATCTTTTCAACTTCATATTGATCAAAAATGGAACGCAATTTATGAATGAAGAGAAGTGATCAATAAGGTTGATCATAAAAATATTTACAAGTATATAAATACTTGTAAATATCATAATACGTGAAAGCTTTGCGTTTCGGTATGTTTTAAGAATAATGCAAGCACCATACAGGTTATTATAGGCAAAGTAGTACACAAAATTAAATTTGGTGGAAAATATGCTAAGATGTTTTCAGACAAAACGCCATGTTAAGAATAGGTGCCTTTTTCAAAAAAAAATTATTGTGCTGTGACGCATTTATAAATAACTAATATACGTAATAAGAAGCAGAATTTTTACCAATCTCCATAACGCAAATCTTGTGAACAAAGACCCTCTTGCCTATACTATAAAATATGCTTTTAAAATACCCATAGGTTTAAAGGCATAAAATATAATAAGTTTTAACTGTTGTATCAGAGTATTCATGCGTCAAACGTAAATATTGTAGGTATTTTAATGTAAACAAATTCTGAGAACGAAAATACACTTTTCAACCTGTACATTATTGACAGTTTACAAAAAATGTTTTTAATGATGTTAAATTTTTTACCAAATATATGAAACTTTATTCAATATTTTCACCCAATTTATTTTAGCCAACAGAATATAATCGTCATTACTGTGAATGAATTTAGAATACTATATTATTTATTGATTTTTATCCAGTTTTCAAATAATGTAAATATTTTATTGCTAACCCTCCCCTTTAGCAATTATTATGACGAACTCTCAACCAATAACATTAATAGATCCTTGATAAAACTTAGCAGATTAATGAGACATGTACTAATTTGAATATATACCATTATAGCTCAAGTTATTTCCTTAAAGAGTCTAAACACGGCCAACTGGAATAGTGCCCGCACTTCTCGTCATAGCTTATTGTAAAGCGAAAAAAAATTAACCAGGGGAACATGAATCCAAGAGGGCAAATTCAGTCATTATGCAAGCAGTTGTAGGTTTTGTGCTTGGGTTCGGGTCTTGATTTCATCATCATCATCATCATCATCCTCATCATCATCATCATCTTATAATCTATTTAATCACTGCTAAAGTGCATTTGTAAAAAGCAGATTACGGACCTGCCAATTTTTTTTTGGCAAGCAATTTTTATATGTTTGACATGTTTGAAAATTGTATTATACAGAAAGAAAAGCTCTGTTACGAGTATATTACACAGTATATTATTAAGGTATGTTACAATGTAAAGGTATATAAACCAACAAATATGGCACTTACAGTATATGTGCGTCAATATTTTCTCGGAACGAGACCGCGGATAAAGGCACCGAGATGCCTATAATAAATTATACGTTAGGATATTGAAAATTCGAACAAAGTGTAACCATGATTCACGTTAATATGTACGAGTTTGTGCACGTTAAAGAGTATTTATATTGTATTAATAATATCCAAATAATTATACTTATGTAAGGACTACTTTATTACTTTACTTTATTTTTTGGACATTTATGGGTTGCAATGATGATGATGATAAAGGACTATTGCTCAGTTATTTAAAGAAGGGAACT
>LGAG01000321.1:32076-53027 GCA_001278395.1 Lerema accius | reverse complement strand
AAAAAGCTCTGAATAATTTTGATAGCATCTATTAGTATATTATGATTTAATTTAACAGCGAAAAACATCGTTTAATTAAAATTATAACTATGTGGCTGTTATTCCTGCGGTCAGCTATGAATACGGCAAGCGGTTACAATGAAAATATATTACTTTTATTACACAGTACATTTCGATTGAATAGATGAATATTTATTTAAATACGAGAAAAACTTGGATGATGTGGTTTTCATTATAATTTATACAGAAGGATGTAGGATGTATGTTCATGTAGGATGTATGTTCATTTCTTTAGCATGCTCTACAGTCTAAATAGCTTGACGGATTTGAATGACAAAGGCTATTAATGTGTTAAAACAACCACCTTCCTCCCCCTCTTCCTCGTATTACAGCTTCGGGCAATTTCGAACCAGAGCTATAGTTGATATTAAATTTACGATCGTAATTGGTTGTGATCCTACCTACCTAATTGGTTGTACTACTACCGGCTCAAATATTACTAGTTGGCCCGCACTCGCTTCGTTTCGGGAAACCTACACCGAAAGGAAAATGAAAGTAAAAACGTTACCCCTTATTACATCAGCTATCTGCCAGTGAGTGTCCCGTCAAAATCGATCCAGCCGTGCCCGAGTTTAGCCGAAACAAACACACAGAGAGGCAAAAATTGTAAAAAAATCTTATCTATACAATATACATAATATGCATTTAGTAAAAAGCGGTTTTTTATGTAACAAACAGACACTCCAATTTCAGTTATTTCTATAGACTATTATGATAGATATCTATAGACTATAGAACGTAGGTACCTATAGCTAAGCAAAGCGCTGTAACCGACAGTCGACCCCTTAACGCATCCTTTACTAATTGACCATCCTCAGGACATTAATTATGGGTTATTGCTTAGGTACTCTGTAGCGATACTTGAGCCACGTGTGAATTTTAAGTTTAATTATATCATACTAATATTATAAATATGAAAATTTGTGAAGATGTTCGGATATTTGAATGTTCGGACCTTTACGCGCTAGCTCGTAAATTGTTTAAAACGTATTATGTAGGATAGATTTTATCCTGATTGTACGCTTCCCTGAAATTATAAGAACGTTTATAATTATGTTTGGGACTAAATCATCAACCGTTGAATAGATTTAAATTAAAATTAGACACATCCAGGAAATCCTAGGTAACAACTTCGTCATCGAAATATGCTTAAATTTCCAGAAGTTTCGTGTTATGTAGGAACATCCATGCAAGGAATCCTAACGTTTGGCGTGATTCGGCTATTATTGCGAAACGTTCGTTATTCATTTGTCTTTAACACGATGTGACTGTAACACCCTCGTTTCTTACTTTACAGCATTTGACAAGTTAGAAGTGAATTACAAAACAACAAATAAACACTTATTTAGCTCCGATGAACTTCACGCTTCGTTTATTCTTCGTTTCGTCACAGGCGGTTAGCTTCGCCGTCGTTGTCACCCCTCTATTTAGGTTGGTCGGATAAATCGTCCACTATTGTCTTACTTTCGCGACCCTTAAACTCATTTGCTGTAAATTGCGAAGGAAATTTGTTGAAATTATCTGACAGTAATACAATTAATCCTAAGTAAACTGGGTTGTTCACAAAGTCCTGTAGATGCTTGACAATTAACTCTGAAACACGGTTGTTTTTTGAAGCTCCCAATTGATGTCAAAGGAGTCTAATTAGGTTTTTTGTACGTCCGTCCGACTTATCAACTACGGCCTACTTGAAACCTATAAGCAGGTCATCGGTGTTGTAGTTTTCTACTTCAATACCTTGTACTCCAAAATGACCCTATTCTATTCACTAACTACCCATCTTTTCCTCTTATATTGTACTGCCTTTAAACATCATCTGCATCATCGTGTGGATTGACAAATATATAAAATCCTACTTAGCATTAAGTCCGCCAATTGGACCACTATTTTGGTTTTTAATAAATATTACATGAATTAATAAAGATGCTTGTAAATCCATTTTTATCAAATGAAACTCCCACTCGATCAAGCAAACTTGTCAAACAAAATTTGTGTTGTCGTGTTGGATAACCAAATTTTGTTCAAGTGAGGCTATATTTGAATTGTTTGGTTTACAGGTTTTTATGAAAAGTTCGTACCCACCGTCGTAACGGTTAGTTTCATACAACTTAATCATACTGATAGACGTTTCCCGGTTAACATCCATGTGTTTTCACACAACCTCTTTTTTGTTAACTAAAAGTGACTTCAAGCGAAAAGAAACGATTACCCTTGTCATGTTTACAGTTAGCTGGGATGATAAATTGAGAAAGCTTACTAATGTTCATTAGCTTAGTTGCCGAGGGATCAGCTGTGCAACACTTAATATACTTTTTGTTGGATAAAGTTTAGGTACGCAAATGTTTAATACAAAATCTGTATTATAACCATTAGAACACTTTACTTCTCACATCTTCATCATACTTGATAACTACAGCTGGGCTTAGATCTTCTTTAACACTGTGATGTCACAGTTTACCACACTGGCTAGGTTTGGATTGGCAGACTTAACACACTTTTGAGAACTTTATGGGGAGCTCTCAGGAGCGCAGATATCCTCACGATGTTTTCCTTCACCGAAGAAAGTAATAATTCGGTTATAGACACATTTTTTTTTAAATTTAGAGGTGGATGCCGTAATCCAACTATTCCGGAGACCAATGTCCTAATCACTAAGCTAACTTCTCACCTATTCCATAGTAAATGTTCTCATGCGATGTTTCTTTTATAGTAACCTCTACTGAGAAGTTAATTTCATTTTAACCAATGTTGCTGTTGTTATATAATTCAATTCTGTTATAATTTTAGTCTTACGTCATTCTTGGACTGAAAATTTATTAAATCGATTGCGAATGCTATAAAGAGAGTATAGAAACTCAAGCCCTACTTGAATATATTTTGTAAATAAAACAAATCCGGTTCTCGAGAGAAATAATAATAATCATGGTTATTAGGTATTATAGGTATACCTATATTTTAGATTTACATTAGGTACAGCTCAATGAACCGACCGTACTAAACATAAATAGGTATTAGGTTTCCGTTCAAAGCCGTTTAGAATACTTGAGAAGGTAAAGGAATTTTTAAAATGACGTTATATAAAAGAAATAAAATTTTATATGGGTAATAGATATTCTAAGAGTTAAGTAAAGACTTAATAAGTCTCTCCAATATTGAATGAAATTCCGCCACAAGGACGATCGGAAAAAGGAAGAAAGTCTGAATCAAATCTACATATTTATTAATACGTGAAGGATACTTTGAACCCCTTTTGAGAATAATGCAGGCACGTACGACTATAAGATTAGGTACTTCAGTTCATATTAAGATGATTCCGCGTTATGTATTTAGATCATGGCGAATGATGAATGAAATTGAACGGTTACTTACTTATACAGCCTGTAACACGACGGTGAAATAATACTTACAGTGTATAAAGTATATGTATATTGCATTACTCTAACACCGGCATGAGGTATCCAGGTACACGGGTTTTTTAGTTATAAGCTGTTAAGTTTTTATTAAAAACTTCGTGTTGATGACCCTAGCACAACGGTGGTGCGGAAATGTTAGAAACATTATCAGGCACCGGATGTCACTAGAGATTAACTGTGGTTTCTTAGCATGAGACCACCTAGTAAACTTTTAACAATCGATATGTTACCGTAATCGATTTATACGAAATCGTTTGGCTTACTAATATCTTATTTCTACTTTATTTAATAAAAATGAAATGGGGTTAAATCTGGACATTCGGTACTTTTATATTATCCGCTCTACAGGTTAGCCATCGGCATTGAATTGATCATCCTCATTCGCCACAATGTCGGCCAACGTGAAGAGCCTGCGTTACAATAGTTAGCTGGAGCGATGGCTTAACGTGCCCTCTGAAGTACAGAAATGCTCAAGAATATCATTAGCCGTCACCTATCTACTTTTTGAGTGCGCCTGCAGTTGCTTAACTTCTCTGCAGCGCTTCGATAAAATTAATAATAATTAAGATAATTTACAGAGAAAAGTAGTTCTCCATATAAACTTTAACGATACACTATTTACATTTTAACTATCGAAGCAATTAAAAAAATAATAATAATTTAGAATCGATTTATTGTAGGAATCGATTTCTTTGGTATGTTGATTTTTTGTGTAAATTTTCTTTTTCACTGATATGACATATGCCAAAATTGACCTAATAAATTGTGACTACTATTTTAATTATTATTTTATTGCAACCGTTTTAAAATGCCTAATCGTGGTGAAGAGTATTCCAATAGTGAATATTACGAGATGATTCTCTGTGTTGGTGCTGCTGGATTAATAATGGTAGGATTAATGGTGTATTTGGAGGGCGTGGCCAACCGTCAACACTCAATCTTAGGGTTGTCGTAAAATATTTTGATAAATGGTTTTATTTAATTTGTAAGAGAAAAAATATCCCGGTATTTTAATTTCATGATTCGGCCAATTTGATATTTATAATGTATACATCAATCCCTGAAAGTATTATTTGGCACTAGTTTAACGCGGCGGTAATTTATTTCGATTTTGGTCAGTAAAATTGATGACATTGGCAGTAAAGTTTGGGCAGTAAAATAAATGAAAACGATCAGTAATAAATATATTTTTCGGCAGTAAAATAATTAAATGGGCAGTTAATAGTGGGCAGCAACTTGAGGGCAGTAACTCGTAGGGTTAAAATAAAGATTTAATAGCGCAAACGAAATTTAAACCTAACCCTTACCTAATACACCTTCACATTTTAGTGTTCGTCGTCAAATAACGCGTTTTTTACTTAACTTTTTGGTATGCCATTTTATAAATTTTACTGCTCACTTAATTGAAGTCTACACGATTATCATTATTGTACAATTGGATTATGTCACAGATGTCGTCGGAAACCCGCTGACGCGAGTTTCCTCCTTCCGAGCGAATAAAATCATACCAACCTAACCTAACCCAACCAAAGACCATTAACAATGAGATTTTTGTCAAATTCTTTTCATTATTTAAAAATATTTATTTAACTGCCCACATTAACTGCTTATAATAACTGCCCAATATAACTGGCCAATTTGTTTTAAATTACTGCTCATGTATTACTGCCCAGTTACTTATTGAACTGCTCCTTTTATGATAAAATTACCGGCACTTTGTATTTTTAATACTGCTCATGTTTTACTGCCACACTTTTTATTTTACTGCCCAAAAAATATTTTACTGCCCAACTCATTATTTCCACTGCTCAATGTAACTGCTGGGATTTTTAAGTTACTGACCACTTTAATTAGTGCCGTATTATTTCACCATCGTGTTACACGCTGTAGATAAAGTATTTATGGAAATCGCCTGTCAAATACTATTTAGCTCAGGTTTTGAAAAAATAAGGGATGTGTACTTTGATATGATGTTACCAATGTTTCGTCCTAGAAATCTCTGACAGCAAAAAATACTTTAGCAGCTGGTGTGACTTTTTCGGAAACCGTAATTGAAGTGTTAAAATTAAAAAAAGTACCACCAATATTTTTCTTAATCTGGCTAGAAATGCTGGCATGCCCTGCGCTCTAGCGCATGTAGTTTAGGTAATACAATGACTTTAGACGATCTAAACATTGTTTTGACATTAAGTCATTTATGTTATACCTACCTAATTTTAAGTAATTCAAGTTTAATTATTACAGTTCAAGAGGTAGAAACATCACTCAACCGTCCACAGAATCTAGCCTATTATCGATTGTAACTAAGAATACTTCACCCGACCCCATCGAAGAAAACATTTTTACACTTCTACCATATTGTTTACTAGACGATGCCCGCGGCTCCGCCCGCGGAAAAGTCGGTAAACAAAATATTGATTTCGTCCCAAGGGAACCTATAATCGGGATAAAATGTATCCTATGTCCTATTCCTGGATGCAACCTATCTATGTACCAAGTTTCAGCTTAATCCGTTCAACGGTTAGACCGTGAAGGAGGGACAAACATCCAAACATCCAAATATCCAAACATCTTTACAAACTTTCACATTTATAATATTAGTAGGATACCGGTATAAAATTTCAGGGTTATTTATCGGCGACCTAACCCTTGTGTGCCGAATTTGGTGGACCTAGAGTTATGTGTATAGATTTGTTATTATCTTTTTAACCAATTTTTCGGGTCATTAAGTCGCTTGGCCTCTACCCATTAAGGGCTCACTTACTATGGAACTAGACGAAGCCTCTAGACGGGCTCTGCCCGCGGAAAAGTCGATAAACAAAATATTGATTTTATCCCAAGGGAACCTATAATCGGGATAAAATCTTTCCTATGTCCTATTCCTGGATGCAAACTGTCTGTGTGCCAAGTTTCAGCTTAATCCGTTGAACAGTTAGAGCGTGAAGGAGGGACAATCATCCAAACGTCCAAACATCCAAACATTTTTACAAACTTTCACATTTATAATATTAGTAGGATAATAATTATAATTTATTCCATCTCAGCTTAGGAATTATTAATCATATATTTATTATTATTGAAGCAGTTGACGTTCTAGGTATAAATACAAAAAAAATGTATAAAAAACATATCACAAAGATAATAAAACTGTGGAAAATTTTACGCTCAATGAAAAACCGGATATTAAACCATTTCCACTTTATTATTTATTCGGAACTCTGTCTGACTTCGGAAATCCAATTTGTTGGCTGTTTTTTACATAAATATTACGATATTTATGTTTTAATCAATTTCCGTTCGATGATAAGAGTTTTTATATTTTACAGACGAGATGGTAACGGCAAATATACAATTTATTTCATAAAACCTACTGCACGTAAGCTTCCTTCCCAAAACACTTCTACTTAGTTATCAAAATATATTATTTTATGTTTGTATTAGAATTGAGGAAACCTGCATACCTAAGAGTTTCCATTAAAGTTCTCATAGGTATCTGAAGTCTACCAATCCGCACTGGGCTAGCGTGGTGGACTATGGCCTTATATGTATAAAAGAACTTTGTAAGGAACTTATTTAGAGGAACTTATGTAAAGGAACTTATGTAAGGAAACTTATGTAACGAAACTTATGTAAGGGACTTATGTAAGGAAACTTATGTAAGGGCCCTATGTAAGGAACTTATGTAAGGGCCCTATGTAAGGAACTTATGTAAGGGACATAAGGGACATAAGTAAGGAACTTATGTAAGGAACTTATGTAAGGGACTTATGTAAGGAACTTATGTAAAGGACTTATGTGAGGAACTTATGTAAGGGACTTATGTTAGTAAAAGAGCTTATGTAAGGGACATATATAAGGGAAAATATGTAAGGAAGTTATGTAAGTAAAAAAGAACTTATGAAGGAAAGTGCTTATGTCAGGAATCCCTAGCTCAGCTGTGGGGCACTTATAGATATTTATGGTGATACCAAAACGAATATTATAACGATATGGGTACTCTACCATTTATAACATCGCGGAACGGATGTATTTCAGAAATAAGCATTACCATTTTATGATACGACGTGCAATAATATTTGCATTGCAACCAATATCAGCTGCATTGATGTACTCCAGCAGTTCCGCATTTGTAAATAAATTTTATTGCATCTTCTATCACTTTAGAGGATGCAACACTTAAGGAAATTGGCAATTTCTTGGAAGTTGGAATATTTTCATTGCCGTTTGAGTTGTATGGAAAATGCGTAAGGAAAATGTATAGAAACATTGTAAAACGTTTGTTGTACCTACACTCCATTTTTATTTATAAATAAAGATACGTTGTGCATCTTATGATCGAAATTCATCCTTTATTAATTACGTCAAGCAATAGATTATTTATATACACGTTAGAACCTGGCTGGAAGATCGAAATATAAATAAAGAAAATTACAATACAAATTTAATATATAAACGATCCGACAAACTAACGACATAGTCACGACACGACATCGAATGTGTCCGTACAGTGCACAACTCAATCTATTGTATGTGATTGTGTGTTTGCGCGTTTCCCTTACGAGACGATGTGGTCGCTCGTCAAAGTCCTGCAATAAATAAATAAAACAATCTATAGATGCTAAACAAGTTAAACAATGGTCTATAGATGGCAGAACTATCATCCATCAACCGCAGCCCTCTAATAATTGGCGTTATTAGAGTTAATGTTACTAACCAATAATGTTACTAACAATCGTGAATCCTAGACTGACAGGTCCTACATATTTATTGCTATCCATATTGGAAGACAGACGCCATTTGTAACGCTCCGTCGAGCCTCGAAGCAACATTAAAGTTAATTAGAAAACTAACTACACTGCAACAGTTTATTTTCTCTCCGCAATATTCCGAGGAACCTTAAGAAGCCGTCGACTGAAAAGCTCCTTGAGTCGTTAGTATTTTCTTGGCTTTTATTATTATTTTTATTTGTGGAACTTTTTATGGTAGGTACTTAGCAACGTCTATACTGATAGACTGATAGCTATATTACATATCTTTATAATGATTAAAGGATTCTTTTTTCATTCTGTATTATCCTATTGATTGACGCCCTATAAACGAGGAAGAAGCTACCTCGTATTTTTAATTTCCCTGTAAAAAATAACGTTACAAAAAAGTATTTTTATACCTTTGTCAGGCAGACGAGCAGACGGGTCATCTGATGTTACTTAACCATCGCCTAAGGACATTGGCTACATCTGGGGCGGTAGCAACGCGTTGCCGGTCATGAAGGAAGATATAAACCTAGTGCTTGAAGAACCCCAAGTTATACATAGCATTGTAGGACCACCGATGTAGGACGTTCCTTCCACAATATGTATTTACGTAATAGATGTACCCTAATGGTTATTTTTTATACATTACGAACTTTTAAAACATGTGAAGCAAGCCAGAATGTTGTTCAGCTTAAATATAGCGAAGTGCTGTTACACCTTATTTCAGTAACATTTTTACCAACACAGTTTATCGTGCGGAAATACCAGCCGTTGAAATAAAAATAATCAAACCGTAATCATAAATTTCACGAACAGTTACCCTTCTAACTATTATTGCCAATAAACTTCGCCTTAATGGTGTGTAATAATGATGAATCTAATAATATGGGTCATTAAATGATCCATATTCTAAGTTTATGACTATTTAATCACCATTTTATGGATATGGATTTATGGATTCTAAAACTATAGCTAACAGGCCATTGAAATACTTGGTTAAGAAAAGCAGATAGGTTAAATAAAATTATAATTTAAAAAAATTAAACCAATTTCAAAAAAATTAACTGAAAAGTACGAAATAACGGATTAGGGACATAGAATTTCTTTTGAGGTCGGTGTTGTTTTACTATGATAACTATATTGCCACCGACCTCAAAAGAAATTCTATGTCCCTAATCCGTTATTTCGTACTTTTCAGTTATTTTTTTTGAAATTGGTTTAATTTTTTTAAATTATAATTTTATTTCATACTTTTCAGTTTACACTTTTAACTAAAAAGAAAAATATTTTATGGCTTTTGTGATTAATTATATGCTACCTAGAATTTGACTAAGGTTTAGAGCAGTTTTCCCTTGGATAACACGCTACTCGTACATATAACTCGGACCATTTGCTCCGTATGAAATTTTTTTTTTTTTGGAAATTTGTTTTTTTTTTATGCGCACTGCAATTTGACCAGGGTTTTAAGACATTTTCTCTTTGACACCATACCTGTAGCTCGTAATATTAGGCTAGGCCATGACACGTTTTACCCCATATCTCAGAAACTACTGAACCGATATGAATAAAATTTATACTGTTCCCTAATTTGGAGTAAGTGTAGTCGAATAAAAAAAGAATGGTTCAAATCCGATAATTAGTTTCGGAGTTACGCTTGGACAAACAAACATACATACATACATACATACATACATACATCTATGAAAATTTGTAAATTTGTTTAGAAAGCCCTTCTAGATAATCCTGTGTAAAAATTTCGCAGTTTTAATAATATTACATACATACATGTAGAATTGATAACCTCTTTTTTGAAATCGGTTAAAAAAAGAAATCAGCCCTTTTTATTATCGCAAGAAACGCGACATGATGTAGTTCTTTTATACGCTCACTGACTGCCAATCTTCTTACTTCCTTTAATTGTGACGACAAATTGTGAGGATAATGCATTATTTTAGAAAACCATAACTGACTTTATATATAAATAAAAATTCTCAACAAATTCTTGAAATTGTAATTTTTTTCTAAGTATAATAAGTGATTAATTTTATTTTGTTTTTGCTATAATTATAATAATGACGACATACAATTTCATTGGTGCCACTTTTTGAGCACGTATTATGATCTATCTGCGTTGTTTATCTAGTATACCAATGCAAACAGGTATACATATCAGAGTTTTATTCAAGCTTGAGGTAAAAATATGTAGGTACATTTTCTGTTACTCGCTATTTCTCTTAGGAAATTTAAAGACGTATTCACGTCGAATCCTTCTTTTCTTCTTCTGTTTATATTAAAACAATTTATTCGCCGCCAATACTGTACAAACATACACAACGATAACTCTTTGGCGACCGAGTCTTATAGCCTAATAAAATATTGGTGGATTTAACTATTCAACCTTACCACTGTTTACTGTCGGAACTAAAGGGCATTATGTTCCCAACAGATTGATGGACAAAAGACGAACTGTGAATGTCAATTGAGTCCTTATGCTACTCAGCCTATGGAGATTGCGTTTTAATTAATAATTATTACCCACACAGAATGATTTGCAATTTTTTTTTCCCGTAGACTGTAACTTTGAATCAACGTATCGGGCCTTTAACCCAACACAGCTTTTTAAATCTTTGTGTTACTAGTAACATAATATTTAAAACAAAGTTCATCTCTCTATAAACTTTAACCACGTCAAAAATGAAACTCGTGCATACCTGCATTATTCTTAAAAATGCACCCAAAACTTGAAGCCTCCATGTGTAAAATGTAGGAAAACATATTTCTAGTTTTTAAGAGCATGATCCGTCAGTAGTCAAGTTTTAGTTAATTTGAACTACATATTAACAATTAAATGACCACAAAACTATTTGTAGAGTTATTATTACTATCCAGTCAATCGTATAACTACATACAGACGCCGATCAAAGTTTTAATGAAACCGCATTAGCAAATACCTACACGCCAGAATAGTGAAGCTGACAGTAACTCATATCATATTTCCACAAACTGAGTAGATAATATTTGCTCAAGTTCTCATTTATCTAGCTCAGCTTTTGCCTACCTAATACATTTCGACCTAGTCTCCTGTTGAACGATTTTAGACTTTACTTTTCATTGATTAAGTATGTTTCACTCCAACACTACTGTACTCCTAACTAAAATAGGCCGCTAACTATTAATATTATCAATAACTTCTTTCACTAACCGACTAACAGTTTACTCCTAGTTCTACACGAATTTTGTCACTGCTATTCATGGGCGATAATGGTATTACTTCAAGCTCATTTTCTAACCTAATTTCATAAAATAACTAGTAATGATTAATAGAAAAACAAAAAATCCGACTGTTTTAAATTAGGGGGGTGGGGAATAAGAAAAAACATAGCCTCCAATCCATAGATGAATCCAATGACACACTCTAAAATTTGTCAGGCCGTTAGGCTCTAGAGCATGCCAAAGAAATATACATACATACTTACGCTCTACAACATTACCCTCCATGCAGTTTGGTAAGAAGCACCAAATTACAAACATTATATCTCTGCATTACTCAAAATACTTCTCGAGATAAGTGAAGCCGTAAAATATATGAGCACTGGCTTATATAAATTAACTATCTAGAATAGAACCGTAAATCTACAGTGTTACGAACTGACGATGGAAAGGATAAAATGGAAACGCTAATCTGACGAATCGGACAGTACTTTACAGATTGGGGCTTTGTGGAGCAACAAAGGTTTATAAATACACCTTTAAAATACACATTTATTATACAGGGTTAATTTTTTTAATTTATTTTAATGTGGTATGTAGACATTGTTATCAATCAATATAAAGAAAAACATTTTTTTGTAATAATTGAACATCTTGCTAGCTTACTATGTTTGTAATTTAAATGGCGGATGATTTAAAGATATACATTTTGTCTCAGCTTCTTTTCTTCAGCGGGTATAGGGTTCACCAAAGCGAAGCGAGGACGGGCCAAATGTTCCCTACTACGTATCTATTAGTACATATTCCCAAAATTTTGAGGAAAACAAACTTTTCACCACAAGTATTCTCTGGTCTCTTGAGCACATTCCAGTGCCAAAACAACAATATTTTAGAAATATCTTACCGTTCCATTAAAATTGGAATTTAATTCATCTTCTTGTCAGGCACTTGAAATAATTTCAAATTTCTGAACGAAAGGTAATCCTAATAACGGATATGAAATGTTTGATCATTGTCAAAGCAAAGTAAAGCTTATTCTTCGTCAAAGAGGATACCTAATTGATTCATAATTGTTCTGAGTTAATCGCTGCTTGAGGAAGACACACCACTTGATAATATTGTAATGCCTTTCGTCTTCTAAGGTCGCCCTTAATAATCGCGTCGTAAAGACGAATATGCTTTGAGACATTAAGAACATGTTAAAACTTACGTAATTACTCAGAATATATTGGACTCTCTAAATTGACATGTATTTTTACCCCATTCCCTCAGGAGGGTAATATTTTTCGAGTTTATTATACACTAGCTCGCGTAATTTTGCCGTTTTCGCAATATTTTTTATTGCTGCTCCTCTTCTATTCATCTTAGTATGATGGTACATAGCCTATAGCCTTCCTAGATAAATGGACTATCATACACTAAAAGAATTTTTCAAATACGTCCTGTAGTTCCTGAGATTAGCGTGTTAGCGTGTAGCAAAAACAAACTCTTCAGCTTTATAATTAGTTATGTATCTTTCTTAAGGTTTCTCTACAAACTAACCAACACATTTCAACGTAAGAACCGATGACAACTATTGGATTTATCTTCTTTTTGACAATGACATAGGCTATAATTTTTTTTAATAGCGTAACCCCAACCTCCGAAAATCTTTTTAGCGGTAATACTTTTTGTTTTTCTATTAATTATTGCTTATTCTATGATGCTACGGAGCTCAAAATTATCTTGATTATACAACTAACTTAAATAAAATTAACAAGGTAACATGAACTTAAATTTTAATCACCATAAACATCAAAACATCTTGCCAGCAGATGGCTTTCTGTACAATTTCAACCACACATCATTGTTTAGCAACACTGTAAGCTATACTCAGCCGTAACTCTATTTTGTATGTATCTATAAAATTACTATGTATGGTATATTGTTGGTTACTAAGGCCAAGAAAACATCCTGTAGTTTTCATAGCCCAACGTATTATTAAACACTTGACCAAGTTGAGCTATAGGCATTAAACAACTGGATAACTACTACGGGTGAAATCGAGTGCATTTGTGCTTCGAAAGTTACGAGTTACTAGTGTCAGTTAGTCACTAGTGTCATGTAGTGGATATCACCACTTTAGATCAATACAAACTCAGTCTTCAGAACAAAAAAGTCAGCTAATATTTTTTCTTTTTTTACGATTTATTACATGCACAGAGCACGACCTGCCGACCAATGTATCGAGAAACGTTATTAATTATTATTTATCCTATGTATTTTTCGACTTCGTTTTTGGTTCCGAAGACGGAGTCTACATATTTTTTGGTTTGTGATCACCACTGACCATTAAAAGGTTTAAGTCAAAACCAAATTGACGCGGTATTTTGATACAAATTAGTAAAACTCATTCCACATCATTGGAGGCCTTACTCCAAGCCTTGCTATCATACTTCCACACGAGTAATTTTCACAATCCCTAAACTCTCTCCGGTCAGATATCTTTACTAAACATAATATTTCTTCTGTACGTGTGTCTTTGAACTTCTAAACAACTGGGCCACGTACTTGGATTAAACGTTTTGTGTTTATTTGAGAGGCTTGAACGGTATAGGTTTAGATTAACAATTCAGACTCGATTGATAGCTTTGTCACAGTGAATTATGTGTTGACTGACTTAATAGCGCTATAGCGTTTCATAGCCACAAAGTTTAATACCTTATAAATACTACGACACAAATATTTTTTCGATGAGCGATTTTCAGTCTTTCACTATGGAAAAAAAAATTGCTACATATTCAATTAAAATAACAAAACAAAATACCTTTAAGATAAGATTAACTTTGTTGGCGACCTGTTTGATGCAATAATGACCATACCGAAACGTTCTGCGGGTCCTGGGTTCAATTCCTAGCGAGACAATTTGATTCTTATGTTTATTTGAATGTTTTTTGTTTTTCATGCTATTTACAACACAGGGAATCCTACTGTAGGGCTATGACAGGATAGTGTATATAAAAAAAGAGCTTAAATTCCTCAATAAACAACATTTGATTTGCAAAAGATAAATTAAGTAGTAGAGCTAACTAGAGCTTATACATAGATATAGATAAAAACAAAAGTACTAATAGCTCTTCATATTTCTAGGCGACATTGTTTTGTGCCTTCACACTAGACATTACTTTCTTACAGCTCTAATGATTGATCGTGTGCCGTCAGTCTACTGAGCCAAAGTCAATATTAAATGGTGCCTTTGTACCGCTAAGTACCATCATCTATCTCAACCTTCCATATAATAAAACTGTAGCTGAGTCTTGTCTGTATATCTTAATATATAAAACAGCGTACGTGTGTTTGTCACTGAACTCCTGCTAAACGACTGGGCTAATTTTAATACATTTTTTGTAAGACATTTTGGAGGTACCGATTATGGTTTCAAGCGACATATACTTATATTTAATTAATAGTTTCGCTAATAGAGAACTGGCCAGAGTGGTCGTGGTTATCGTTAGGCAACCATGTTTTGGGCAGATGTAATTTGCCACACGAGTTTGCACCACTTTTCTGTTATAGAAGTAAGTCTGGTACACTCGTGCATGGGACCGCCAAATGCAGACTTAATTTGGTCGGTCCATCGCATGGGTGACCTCCCACGAATATATAACACATGCATGAACGTAAAACTTAATGTAAACAACGGACACAGAATTTAATATTCAGACTCCACGCTTTCACCTGATTATTACACGTACTTATAAGATTTTCATGCTGTTCACGTATCACGAAAACTTCACGGCTCTATATAAAATTTACATAATTTTGAATTCGCATAAAAATTTCATATCCAAAAATGGTACGCTGAAATTTAATAGCTACTTAGATTTGGTCTCTGTTATTGATACGGCATTTTTTATACGATTAGCCAGTGAGCTGATAAACGAAGAGTATAACAAGTCATCAATTCTATCATCATTAGCCATCATCATCATCATCATCATCGATGTTTTGTACACCAAGAAAAAGATTATCTATCATTATAAATTGTTACTTTAAAACATATTGTCAATTATTGTACATGTAGATACTGGCCGTTATGTCGCTTTTTCATGCGTTATTTTTAGGTACTTACTCACTTTTGCAGCATTATGAAACGTGTTTATATTAGCTGTAAAAGCTACCTTTTCAAGTTTCAAACTAAACAAAACACAACTGCACTTTTCAGCTACGCCTCTATGTTTTAAGTCATATTTTTTGTAATGACACGATTTCCAGCTGACATTTTTGATTTAAAATCCGTACACATAGTTTCCAACGATATTCTTCTTTTCTTTTCTTGTCTCTTTTTCTTAATGCTATTTTATTCTTAAAAGAACTTCCTCAAAGACATGTTTCAAGTCCCCTGGCATCATCACATAATGTTACTCGTATTTGAAACGTCGTATGAAGCAAGAAAAAGTTTGTAAGTGTTCGTATTACAATCTAATATTTAAGAAACGCTTTTCTTAATTACAATCTTTCATTTATAACACGTGATGTCAAGTTTCTTAATCAATGGCCTTGCGACATAACCAAGTTTCGCAATTAACAAAGTTTCACGCCGCGATATGAGATGTAAGTTACCATGATGTCACCTTTGTTACTGTAAAATATGTTTTACATCCATTGCAAAGTAATTGTGTACCTAATCACTTAGTTAACTGCATAAAAGTAGGTATAGCTGTCGTGGACACGGCTGTGTGTTATACGTGAATACGTTTATGTTACAGGCTATTTTTTTATAAAATGTTTTTATTAAATTTATCTTGTAAAATAACCTCAAAATGGTGAAGCTTTCCCCTCCACCGTGCAGGATTTTTCACTGTTCTCTTATTGAAAATAATTATTTGAGCCTTTACCTATCCGGTAGTATTTATAATGTAATTTTGGATGTTGATAGATTCGAAATTACAACGCTAAACTGTATCCCTCGATTTTGTTATCATTAGGTTTTTAGGATTACCCCCGTATGGTAGTCAATATAAAGACGCATTCACGTCAAATATAACTTTAGTTTTTAGTCACCGTCCGTTACTTTTTCAGACAAGAAGAAGTAGCAGGATTACCAAAATACTGTTTAAATTATTAAATGGCCTCTATTCACCTTTAAACTCTTCTATGAGTATATTTTCAAACTAGAACCAACCACGGCACGAGCTAACTGCTATTCATAAATAACCCGACACTTTCTCACTAGGTCCTTTGTAAACTTATTTGCAAAGTTCAGCAAATATTCCTGCCGTATTGCGAGCTACGGCTAAGCAAATATGTGTTTATTAAAGTTCTCATAAACCTTCCATAACTTAATAAGAACTTCTTGTGCGGGTAAGTTTATCTATGTGAATTTTTAGCAGTCGTTTATTTATAGTTCTTTCTGTATTTTATGTTCGTACGTCACGTTTTTACGGTTCTAACCCCGAGGGATGTTACCATATTCTATTGTAAAGATTGTTCTTCGTCAGTGTTCATATATAACACATGTATGTAACTCATACAGGTTCTTATTTATTGCTTAAAGGATAGGGAATGAGATCATTAGATATCTAACTCATAACTCATTTATTCTTACAACTCGCAAATACTTAAACAAAATTAGTGTTTGAAACAGATTCATGTAGTAGGTAACTTAAGCCAAGTCCGAGTTGGTTTAAAAACTCCTAAACTTGACTGTTAGTTGGTTATTAGGTAGGTACCTACTGTTAATAAGAATATTAGTTGTCGTTAATTCGTTAGTGTGGGGACCACGGAAGTTAGTATGTACTATTACTACAGGTTAGTAAATGTTAGTAATACGGTTAGTAATCGTTAGTATATTTCCCACTCGAAATTCGTCATAAGATGCGTTAAAACATGTCCCAGTTATAAAATAAATGTTGAGTAAAACCAAATAATCGTAGCAGAAAGTTAAATAATCGTTAATAATAACTGTTTCCCTTCGTCCTTTTGTTCTACTTCTGTCTTCGTCCTTTTCCCGTCCCCTCACAGCGAGTTATCTTTATGAATCACGCGATCTGTCGAAATTATAAACTTTTGTCGGTTACAAACATCAAAATGGAGTTCTGAGTAGATACATAATTGTGTGGCAAAGTTGTAAAGTCAACATCTACTTGACAGTCATTCGATAGCTTTTACTTTGTTTTTGTATCATTACAAATGTTGCCATGTTAAATAAAGTCTTCTTTGAAATACTTCTTTGCCAATATTCTCTTTCTTCTGTTCTTTTTCGTTTTGTTGGACATTAATATGCAATTATTAAAATTATAAAATATCGTTTTTATAACTTTCAGTTCAACCGTATGGCGCAAAGTCACCGTACCCGACATTTGTTTATTGGGGTTTCTAGGTTCGACTCCCAGCGAGGTATACTTGTACTTTTCTATCTAGTTCAAGCTCTAGAGCGTACTAAAGAAACGGACATACATACATACATTACCTATAAAACATTACCCTGCTACTGAAGTCGGCTAAAAATAGCTCTGTCAAATCCAGTTTGACGTAGGAAAGAAATCAAACGATGTTCGTAACCTGAACCGCTTTCATTTGACCCTCTGGCGAGTTATTTGCCCAGTTCAGCAAACATACCCGTGTACTCTACCTACGTGGTACATATAGCTGTGAGACATTTTATTAAATCAACACTTGTTATACGAGTATTACAGCAACGTTGTCAAATTCGTACGTAAATCGAGTATTTTTTTAAGAATTAACTGTACCTTTGCCAGAAAGTTTGAAGTCTTTTTGAATAAGTACAAATTTCATCCGATAGTATGTTTCATAAAAATATAGAAAACACACTTGTTTATCGTTATTCGCAGGTTTCAATATTTGTAACAAAAGATCGAATCGTAAAGATAACATTTACAATCATTGATACGTGCTCGTTTACGATCGCATCGCGCCAGATATTGAGGTGAGGGATAAACACGCTTTCAGGTGTGACACCTTTATTGAATAACTTGTTTTGGCAAAGGGTAAAACTAATGTGTAGTCTGTAATATCGAGCTAAACCCTTAGGCCTATCTTAATAGGCGCACGAAAGGTTTTGTACCCCTGAGAGGAATTTATGCTGAAAAAATGTTGGCTTCTTGTAAGGATACCTATGAATTTTATACAGGCTTGCGTAGTAAACAAAGAACCCTGGTTATACCCTATCCATCTGTTTGACTTTTTGAACTCAATATAACGTAAACACAGAAACGACGCCAGCAGTTATAATCATGTAAGTATTTGCGACATTTTGTCGTGTCGTAGTCGCAATACAAACCAGACCGGCTTATATCTCAAGACGGAGCAATACAGAAGGATAATGTCATCAGGTTGGCAAGATATCCCGCGCTAATACCCTAACACTGGAGCAAGTATAATATTATGTATCTCTTGGGACTCTGGAATTTCCAACGTTATCAAGTATTCCAATCCGCGGTTTAATGGAAACTTCAGATTCCGTAAATAATTCAAAAACACATTGTTGGGAAGACAGATAAATTGTTGGGAAGTTTAAATATTTCAAAGTCCTTTACCGGGGTTTGCAAACAAACTTTGGTAGGAGACCATTAATATTTTAAACTATTGTGTCAATATTGAATTTATCACTATAACAAAGCAACAGTTCAAAGTGCGGCATTCTAATCAATAGTGCAAACAAATTCGCGGGATCGTTCAGTGGGAAACTGGAAACTATTTGCGATGCGGAAACGTGATCTACTGCTATTTGCAAATTGAAAAAAACATTGAGGGTTTGGCTCAGAGTATGGGAATTTATGCTACTGTGAGCAAGCCGACTATAAAACATTTTTAGTGGCAAAAATTATACTTATGTCACTCTCAGAATAAAGACGAATCTAATGAAAATTCACGTCAATTGTCGATGATGAGACCACTTCACATTTCATAGATCGTCTACTCGTTTAGCGGCTATTAAAAACAACCTTAAAAGTCGAGTAAAACAGAAAAAATCTTAACTGGAACATCTCCCTCCGTGTCTAAGTTTATTATCTTTAGATATTAAATTTCGTCAAACAGCTTTGTTTGCTTATCCCGGCTTTTAATGAACCTGAAGTGTCCCTATTCCCGAATGCTTTACTCAGCGCCCTGACAAGAAAGGTCTTGTCGTATCGTTAAAACTGAGGCAAAATATCACTAAATAAGCGTTAAAATGTTCAGGCGAGCCTTGATTTTCGTTTAATGAAATATTCTTGTACTTTTCAGCTGTAAACCTATACGAAAATAATAAAACAAGAGGCCGAAAATGCGTACGTAATATTCATATTTTAATGAACGCTTTGTTACAAATAAAACGGGATTTAATTTGTTTTTTTATTTGCCTGTCTGAAAAACTAGGGCGTATGTAGACTTAAAATTATGTTAACTTGTTTGAAAGTTGTCCTGAAGGTTACAGTATATAACTCATTATCCTATATAATAATACGAGCAATGCGTGCTTTCATCACATACTTTTAGGTTATTTACAATTTTCCAGTAATGTATATAATAATCGATTTCATTCCTAAAATATTACATATCCCTAAATATGACAAAAATTGCTTTGAACATGAATATTTTAGTTTTACGACAAGTCTAACAAAACGGGCTATACCTATGTTGTTCTGTCTCAGTTTCCCAATCTCGAATTTTTCTCTGAGCAGGAAAATTTTATGAAGAAGATTAAAAACGTCGACTATTCATGACGAAATGTTTTATAATATTCGTCGTTGCTAAAAATGTCCATTTTACTCATATTACTTTCATTCAACTACCAGCTTTAAGGTAACGAAATATTTATTTAAGAGTAGGTAAGTATTTCGTATTCTAATCATTGACGAAATCTTTTTGACAATACAAGTTTTATGTAGAAAATATTACATTAGTAAATTAAAAAGTACCTACAAGTATTTTTGGACTTAATTTTTTTTTTATTCTTCGAATTTAGACGATAAACACTCGTTATCGTGACTTTGTCATAACGATAATATAAAGTTTTTATAAACATCGTTAGTACCTATTAGTTTATCTGCTTGGCTCGTAACTAATACCTCCTTTTCAAGTTACCCTATAATTAAATGTTATTATAACTTAGTAGACAAAATTAAACACATACTTAATTGAAAAAGACTTTTCCAAACGTAAATTCATTAACAAGTCCTTTGTAAGAATGAAAATAATTATAATATTAGTTTTCTATCCTTCCCTTCGGCTAATTGTTGTATCTATATTCTAGTACCTAATTACCTATTATGACGCAACAATTAAAGCTAAACAAAATGTACCTACTTACTAGCAAGTACTCGTATACATATACCAAATTAGTATAATATTATAAAGCTGAACAGTTTGTTTGTTTGTTTGTTTGAACGCGCTAATCTCAGGAACTACTAGACCGATTTGAAAAATACTTTTTGTGTTGAATAGACCATGTATCGAGGAAACTTATAGGCTAAATAACATCACGCTTTAACTCATAGGAGCGAAGAAATAATGGAAAATGTGGAAAAAACGG
>LGAG01000321.1:6381-25044 GCA_001278395.1 Lerema accius | reverse complement strand
CCACGTCGAAATGGAGATGGTACTCGTAACATTGAGAAAACTAAAATATATTGAGACAATATTTTTTTAACTGCAGAATCTTTTGAATTATTTCCACCTATGTGCCTATGAAAAGGTAGTTAGTTATACAATCGCATATTATTATGTGTACATACCATCCGCCAATGATCCACGTAAGTCGTATTATCTACAATAAAACAATAAGGGGCTTGAGAACATTTTTTATACCACCCCACATACCTACTCGTAGATACGTGATGAAACTCCAAACAACGTTTTGAATTAATATAAAAATGTATCAGACAGTATTGTATAATACTAATCGACGTTTTTAATATACCAGACGTGACGATATATCATTCAAAATATTCTGGATTAAATTAATCTCGCGACTCGACTCAATCGATTAACATCGATGAGCACAAATCGTTATCACAAAGCCCTTAACGATGATGTGCGCGTTCGTTTGTTACGTCATTCTGGGCATCGACGGTACCAGGATAACATGACATAGTGGATAATGTGTCGTAGGCGGAAATATGTGTATGAGGCTTGCGAATTTTCTGTTGAGGGATTGCACCCGATAGGGCAGTTTGCAAGGAGAATATTTGCCGCACATATTTTTTTACAGACCCACGATTTTAAATAATGAAATCCAAAAAAATTTGCTGATTGATCATCATCAACTCGTGTTCAATATCAACTCTACAGAAAATGTGCGTTACATCGGTTTAACAGATTTAGAGATAAAAGAAAAAAAAAATCAAAGGCTTCTGCTGCGCCTTCTGGTGAAATGGCACCATTTACACTTATATAAAAATAATCGCCAATGGACCACAAATGCGATACTGAAAATCATATTCGGACACTCATTTTGAAAATAAATAGCAACATTCGTTTGCACACGTTTGTTCGTCGGGTGTTGACTCAACCACTAACCCTAAACACACAAATACCATCCCCGTTCTTTAAACATCAACTTCTATACAAATGGCGGTAGAATAGAAAGGGCGTCAGTCATCATTAAATGTCTCGTCACTTACGTCACACTGAACGAACAAACTCCTTTGTACCAGGCGAGCATAACTAAACAGCGATGAACGAACCAACTTCAGGTGCGAAAATAGATCGCTCCCACAGGCGTTCTAAAATAGTATTCTACGGAACGATTTAAATTTGGTTCTGGCGCCAAACGATTTAACGTACTAATGTTCTATTTTTAATTGAATGGAACGTTTTTGAATATAGATGAGTTAATTAAACTGCCTACGTTTCGTACTTTAAATAGCGGATAAAGTTAATTTATATTTTGTATATTTTTTTTATTCAACTGCGCCAGAAAGGGCAATCGATCAGGGTTTTCGAAAGTATTTCGTGTGTATGTATGTGTGCGTATGTTTCTTTGTGTGTTTGTGAGTTTCTTTTCACGCTTTATAGTGAAAACGGCTTAAAGGATTTCAAAATTATGACCTGATATTAGATTCATCTGCATTATAAGTGACTTAATTTTTTTTAATATGGCTACTACCGTTGGACACTAGTTTATCTCAGAAACGCTACAAATATTATTCGTACGAGTATTTCGCTATCATTATAGAAGGGAAGATTTAGATGAACCTTTAGCAAAACGAATAGCTGAAACAAATCAAATGAGTAGGTTCGGAATTGAAAAAAGTTTATTTACGTCTACAAATAAATAGTAATCGCATTCGAAACTAATTATTGATACTATTTTGTATCAGGCGTTACTGTTGTAAACATTGTTTATTTTTATTTTATAAGCTTTTTTTATTCATACAATTCGATGAAAATTGTAGCAGTTTGCAATTATGTCTATTATTACGTGAAGGGTTTGACTATAAGTACCGTGTTAAGAAAAATACGTACAAGTTTGAAATGCATACTTAAAGTTTATATGGAGAAGAAGTACGTACGTACACAGAACTAAATTATGCATTTAATTTAGATAATATTAACACTCACGCAGTCTCCTTATTTACTCGTAGTACTGAATTTCATGATATTATCCTATATATCCCCTAGATGGCGCTATGAGTAGGTTCCTTTACTCATATAATTGATGGTAGGTACTGTAACGTATTCCGTAATACTAATCATAACCATTCTAATCCAGACATAATGAGTAACGGTCGAACTTCGACCACGGAGGGTTCTCCACTTCATTCTTACATTTTGTTTTTCTGAAAAATACTGAAATTTACTTAAACTTTGCCGACTTAATACAATATTTACTTTAAAATTTCACAAACTTCTGGAAGTTGGTTTTCAAAATTACAGAAAACTTTATTTCATACCCGCATTGTTTATCTTTGTTCGGTTGTTTTTGAAAACGCTTTTCTGCATCGAGAGACCGCCTCGAGCAACTATTTCTTCAATTAAAAAATTTTTCTAAAGCCACAAAGAGAGTTCTAAAAGTTTGACTTTGTAGTAAGTTTGTGAGTGTATTTTATTTTTTAGTTTAAGCCACTTTTAAGTACTACTACTATTTTCATTTACGTCACCTTCGTCGACTTAAACCTATGCCGGTCTGCTTGTATGTTTGTTTACTAATCACTAAAACGGCTGGGCCAATTTTGACTCAACTTTCACTGGCAGAATCAAATAGCTGTTTGTAATAAGGACTACTTTTTTTACTGTTCAGCGTAAGTCCGAAGCAAAGCGAGGGCGGGCTCATTAATATTTGATACAAATATCACATTTTCAATCTTCCTTTCTTTAAATTTTACATTTTTCTTTGTTTTTTAAAATATACCTAACGATATGTTAACTACTATTATTCTACTACACAACTACTCTACTACTTAAGTACCTACCCTACTTAAGTCAGTCAGGATACAGTTTTGGAACACTACTAGTGACTATAGTTATAGTTATAACTTATAACGTATTGTGCCTTTCTCTAGGAAGTATGTGCAAGGTCGCAGCCAATATTATTAAATGTCATAACGCCCATACCTACATGTGTTTATATGGGTAATCTACAGTAATGACTAAACGCAGTCCTTGAAGTCAATTAATAGGATTTTCTTGGGGCTATAGTGACTGTTCGCTTAAAAAAATATATAAATTATTTATTCATATAGGTGACAATGATATACTTATGATACATACACACATTTACATTTTATAGTCCTAGCTTGCAGCTAACTGAAAGAGAGGCAAAACTTTGAAATTTTTTAAATTATTTACAAAATAAAATAAATCTGGTAAATTAATTTAATACTGCCTGTTGCTAAGGCAATTTTTAATACTCGATAGATAATACCTATCATATCATTGGTCTTATTAAAAGACAAGCGCATACCTCCACAACATCCTACTATCTATCCTCAACAGCTCACTGGGATAATCCGAAAATTATAATTTTTATTTCTTTTATATTTTCTTACAATTAAGTCCACTATGAATTTCCTCAACGTAACAAAAAGATAAACTATATTAAAACATAATTACGCAAAAGAACCTTTGGCTTGACATTTAAAAAAAATCTACATTCAAATGTCAACATATTCTCTGAGAACATTAAAATTGTTATAATTGCGGTGTAATAAATAAATTCGCTTATACTTACACTGAGACACGGAAAAATACTATAGTTTTAATTGTAAGTAGCTATTAAATTTGAAAGATTTATCACTGCAAATCTCTAACCGGTTTACAGTATCCGTGTGACAAGTTTTGTACGGACTTACATGAGAATATTAGTAGATTCTAATATCATACGAAGTTATAGATACGACTATGTATATTAGAAACTACTAGACGATGCCCGCGGCTTCGCCCGCGGAAAAGTCGTTGAACAAAATGTTGATTTTATCCCAAGGGAACCTATAATCTGGACACAATCTATCCTTTGTTCTATTCCTGAATGCAAACTATATGTGTGCCAAGTTTCAGCTTAATCCGTTAATGGTTAGAGCGTGAAGGACGTACAAACATCCAAACATCCACACAAACTTTCATATTTATAATATTAGTAGGAAGTACGATAGTAGGATAGGGTTGGTACTGAACGTTAAATAAATAAAGAGTTATATTTTCAAATAATTAATCGTAAATAGTTAAAACGGGGTAGCAAATCCTACCTTAGATTCAGGATTCCCCTTCTCCAGGGGTGGGTTGCAGTGAAGTTTCAATCAATAGACTCGGCTTCTTCACAATATTTACTTAACCTCACTCACTTCCTAATGCAATAGAATTTACAACTTCAATAAGATAATAATAATAATTTATAATATTTTTAACAATATTTTTATACTTCCATCACTCAATTCGTAATGATACTGACAAATGGATTTTTTAACCAAAGCAATTCCGAATATTCAAATTTCGAATTCTATATTCAAAAAATTCCATCTGCCAGCCAGTAATTCAAAACGAGCAATCTAAAGACCTCGAGACATAGTTAAGGTAGCAACAGATTACGATAGACATTTAAGTATATTTACAACTAAATGACATTATATAATAATTAAATTACAACTTTTCTGAATGACAGCTAAAAGCGTCAATATAATTTTACTCACATAAAGCTTTATAACTCCATTTAATAAACGTTAAGACTAAAATACGGAAACCATTTTGTATTACATCTCACCTAAATACTAACAAAATCTGAGTTCCAAGAAGCCTCATACAGAAGGATTATAATCTTACTAAAATGTACAAACTTGACTTTCAGGGTAACTTTTAACAGGTTACTTTCTTTAACTAAGTCTTAAGAAAAATAACGTGTGCATACATAAGTTAGGCAAGGCTTTTGAGGTAGCATGTGTGATGTTTGTGCGCATATAGACGACGAATTAGAAGACTCCTGTTCTATCGCACCCTTGAGAGCTAAATAGTTAACCACGGTACTCGGTTATAGTAAAATGCGGGTAAAACCCATGAGGATTTTCCTACGTATCCTAGTATCCTAGTAATCAATAATAGAGATACAAACCCCTGACTATACAGAATTGAGAGGGTGAAATAAAATATAGCCTGTCATTCTCACAGTACAGATAAGTCTAATAACACCTAACTTGTTGGAATTCGTCAAGCGTTTATGCTGTAGAGCGTACCAAGGAAATGGACCTACATATATACATACGCTCGAAAAACATTACCCTCCTCTTGATAATGTAGGGTAAAAACAGGTTGGAATTATGACCCTGATAATAGCCTGAAGAACTATAATAATATAATTTCAACATTTTTTAAGTGTTAACTTGACAGAAATAAACGACGTCTTATTACATCTACATAATCTTTAATCCTAGACCTTTCCAAACTTGAAAAAAAAATCCAAGACTGAAACAACTTGCAAACAATAAAGAAACCCAAATGCTACAATTTGGGGGTATAGATATTTATACAAATGATATATTTCACCCTTACTATAGAGACGAATTCAATGACACCCCTTAATTGAAATCCGGCAAGCCATTTAGTCTGTACCTAAAGCATGCCAAAAATGGACATACATACATACCCACATTATATACGCCCGGAAACATTAACCTGCTTCTGGCGCAGTCGGGTAAAACAACATAATGATATTTAAATGTAAATTACTGCCCCCAGCAACAGTTGGAGTTCCTGGTTCAAACAGTTTGTAATAAAAACGTTAGCGTGAGATTAATCTACTTACATGTAAGTTCACGCAAACAAAAACTTATCTCAATCAATTGATATTGTAATGCATTAAACTCCTACATCCTTGTAAGGGGAGTTACTTTTTACGGTACCTAATTACTATTTGTTATGCCATTATAACATGACTATAATTATGCAGTATTTTATCAATTCATGGTCCCCTGGTCCTTTACATGGAAAAATGTAAACTTTTTTCTACCTCTAGCAGTTAATTCTTCATTCAAGAGTACCTATAAGAATTTTTTTTTTTGTAATTACATACTTAAAAGGTTAAATAAAATATATATTCATTATGTTTCTCCCAAACAGAAGCAGTTCGGAAGAGTCTTATTTACTAAAGTAAACGAAATATTGCACTACGAATGCTTATTACGCTTAGAATTACCTTGTTCCTATTTTACCGACAATGAATGGCAACATAGGTGAAATATTTGTTACCTACGCAATGTAACACTCGATAAAACTTCTAATTAATTTTAGTAATTAATTTAAATAAAATTGCCTAGATTGTTTTATGCCAGATACGACCTTAAGATAAGTTGCTAAGGTTGCGATAATATTTTCGTGAACAGACATTTTTATTAGTTCAAAGATTGATAGAGTAAACAAAGACTGGAACGAATTGGTAGCGGCGACCTTCGCTGCGCGTACGCAGCTTTATAATTACCGTACGGTCAGCAAAAACACGTTTTTTTTATTGAAATATTAAATAACAGAACTTTTATAAATAATTTTGAACGAAAACCTTTTATGACCATAATTTTATAACCTGTGGTACTTACCAAGAAAACATGCAGGGATTACTTTGTTCTGTCATTTTATAACTAAACTCAATTTTTTTTTAACTTCTAAGATTACTACTTTTTATTAAAGCTTTGTTTACCAATCATCATAATAGTTGTGTCATGTTTTTAAACAAAATATATTTAACCTTTTTTTCGCTTCTACTTCTCTACAGCACGTTTTTTATTGATTTTGAAAAACTTATTTTATTTTTTTAATTTTCCCTCAGCCAGCAACACATTGGCCATGTTTTTGAAGTTGACCATCAGCTTATCCGATTATTATCACCTATATCAAAAAAAAATGTATTGCAGGCGACCTAATTGTTTTTGCCGACGGTACCAGCACGCCTACAATCCGCATTCCGCCGCGCGCTGAGTCACGCTCACTCACAACACCTCATACACACACACACACACACAATTACAGTGCACATGACGACACGTCGCGTCACAACACGTTCATTCACCCGATGAGCGTGATGCACTAACTGGTTCCATAATAGATTAGCTCATGAATGAAGAGACTGCTTAATTGTGTTGTAGTAGTATTATATTCAACATGATTTTTATAGTATCACGACACGCACTGTGGTTGAAATGTCATTATAACTCAGTATACCAGTATCAGAAAAATGTCAATGTCAAATTCAACTGTCTATTAAAGGGATCTCTTACGACTGTGTTGTATCTATTCACAAAACGTGTGGTTGTGTGATTTTTGCTTTAAATTTAAAAAGAAATGTATTTAAATGACACATACTTACCTACTTTCGGTCCCTATACATCGTAATATAGGTGAGGTAAAAATAGTGACAGTGAAACAACATATACGAGTAGGTACCTCAGTGAAACATAACATATACGAGTACGTAGGTACCATACGTTGCAGTTAAATTATGGTCATATTTCTAAAATATAGTTGATATTGTTCACGTCAACAAATTAATCATATTTGAAGTATATGACGGAACAGGAACAACCTATAAGTTTATTTCCTAGTGCCGCATTAATTTTAATAAATCCGTCATTCGTCATTCACTCACCATATCGTCGACGAAAGCACCAACTATGTCACTGTATAAAAGACAATATTATATAATAGAATTCTATTATACATTAATTATGTATTACCTGATCGGAAATGGCATATATTTGCAAACGGGTTTTATGACATTATGTAAGATATAGTAACTTCACATTGACATTGATTTGTGAATGAAATGAATTGAAGTAAAATCTGTTAATGACGATTTACGTAAATGGCAATCTCACTTTGCTAAAAAGAACATAAGACCCTTTGCTCTTAGTTGAACTAATGACCTAAATAGACATTTATGAAAAAACAAAAAAAAACCTTCTGAAAATTGAAAGGGGAAATGTGTTTAAAAAAATATAGCCTATATTACTTCCTACATTCGAGACGAATGCAAAGACATTCTATACGAAATCCATCAAGCTCAGTAGTGGGCCGTTAATGGGTTGAGACTAACTAGGGAACGCGAATTGCAATGGTAAGCGATTATACTTAATAATGTGTTTAGCAGCAACATAGTAACCAAAGTGCTCTTTGACATTTTGCTACTCCACGTTTAGATGCCTATCTCTACTATTCACAGACTTCCTGTTATATTCGAGGCTACGATTTAGGTTAATAGAATTACAACTCGTTTTATGCTACTTATGTGTTATAGATACGTAACTATTGATACTATTAATATGAGCGCATACTTAAGTATTTAAAGTAAAAAATAATACCTAAAACAAATAACTACTATAATTTATAACCGTAGAATAAATACACTAGATTTTGATTATATTAAATGTTGTGTTGTTAGATAACAGTTGTTAGGTCACGGGACCAATGCTAATGTTAGAAAAATGTTTTAATATTTATTTGGCTGATTTGTTGTTCCCGACCAGTGTTTACGTACACATGAATTAACATAAAGATATCTAATACTCATAGATTGTATCTTTCGAACTCTTAACTTCGTAAATGGTTATGAGAAATGTACGAATCAGTTACGCCTTGTATTCTTCTTTGCAAAAATGAACATAGAAACAATTACTGTTAAAACTTTAACTACAACTTTTTCTTTTTTCCAAAAACATGAATATATCCAAAACACGAAAAGTATCCACATCTATGTGTGCAAATAAAACAATCTCAATTCTGAACCCTGTAATTTGTAATTCGTTAATTTATGAAATGTTATCTAATTACCATACAAACGAGATTCCCCCTTACATAACAAATGTCGTAAGCTCAAAATACACCAAACTCCATACGTCATTTTAATTACAATAAGAATTAGTGGTCACGAACTGAGCTTGTAATAAAGGGTGTCAGTTTTAATTACAGTATTCGTTAAGAGTAATGGAATGGTGATTATTCTGATTAATTTTATAAGTCCCATGTAATGTGTGGTTTATATCGATAGCGATTTGCTTTATCACGACCAGTTGCGCAGTGGTTTCTGTGCTAGACTGCCTTTCAATGGGTCCCGGGTTCGATTGTTAGCTAGACAAAAATTTAACTCTATTTATTTATTTAGGAATTTTAAATTTTTGTTCTTGTTCTAGGTGTACGCTTTGTCTATTAGTGTTGTTCTTAAAACTTACGATACAGTGATTCGTAATGTAAAGTTACGAGTATAGAGACTTATTTTTTTGGTTTCTGGGGCTTAATTGTACTATTTATTTCTTGTCGATTGGGCCAACTTCACAAGTTATCAAAGTTATACTTTTAATTTATTTATGTTAAAACAAATTAATGTTCCCAATATGTGGCGCCTTGACAACGAAGCCGGAGTTGTTACGCAACTACAGTTTGAATACCAGGGAATCATAAACGTAAGGACATTGAAAATGTAGGATATGAACAGGATGTATGGAGAGAAAATAGGAGGGACAACTGTCTAGGAAATTATTATTATTTGCGATATTAAGATGTTTGGGAATCATAAGTGGAAGTACTTTAAAACAGATTTATATTTATGATTTGTCTTTCTATAGTCGCCTTTTGTGTAGTTTGATATCTATGGTTTTAATATCGTATAATTTTTATAATGACATTAAAACATACGCAGTGCCATCTAGTCCAGTTACAACACAACTGTAAGGTTCTTAAAGCCTCACCTGTATCTTCCATTCCTTTGTTGTACCTACTATAATATTGGTGGTTAGATTTAATTTTAAATTTACCAAGCAGGTTTGCCATTAATTTAGTAACTTTTTTAGTAGCTATCAATAAGAAACTTTTTGGTAAATCTATCCCTTACAGAAAAAAGGATGTTTGTATTTAAAGGCGGCGCTGTTGTCGTATAATCTACACTACGAGGTACTAAAAATATTGAAATACCATTAAAATATTATAGCAAAAGTTATTAACAATATGACGAGCAATTATCATAAAATTAAAATAGGTAAACTTTTTATCAAAATAAATCGTAGAACAATGTTTGCTGGATTAGCAGCCGACACTTTCTTTTAAATAAATGTAGAAGAATTATTTGTGGCGCTATCGAATGAGATTGGGAACGTTATGGAATTAAAGTTCAACTACCAGGGCGGCATACATTAGAGGAGATTTACACTCAGTACAAGGGTAAACGAGAGGTCAAGAGTAAAAGAGAAGAAGGTTTCTGCGCATGCGTATTTTACACACCGAACATGGCGACATGGCGTCTGATGTTGCTAGGTAACTCAAAGCTGGATTTTTTTATTTTTTTTTACAATAAAGGGCGTATCAATATTAATTGTCATAAAAATAATAAGACTTGGCTCTTTCATTATTGGTTCCTTTGCAATATTGTTTATTATTTGGTTGATCCCTTAGTTTCTACATCAATCTTCAATTTAGTTATAATTTTAGTAAATTCTCATCACGTTGGAATACTATTACTAAAATGGCGTTTAAAAATTTCTAATATTTTAGCTGGTCCTTTGAAACATCTCATCTTTGCACCACCCATCGGGTCCAATTGTAGTTCGAAATCATATTCGGTTCCTTTAACATTCGCCACAGTTTTGTTTTATTCAATTCGGTCGTCTTTTTAGCAGAGCGAAAAACACAGGTACGAATAAGATATAGGTACTAAACACTTTCTTATTTCTAGTGAAATGTAAACAGATTATGTTACATAATGACTCTCAGATTCTCACTCAAGTATTGCATAATACTTGTTACGTTATATGAGCATTGATCTTGAGGAAGTTCGCGTTAAGTTCATTGCCATTGTCGTATTTAGTTCACAGTAATGCCAGCATGAAATATTTTGTAACAGGCAACGTTATTATACTTACAAAAAACAAAGAATCAGATGTTATACGCCCGGAGTAAATACGAAGAAACGGAACTATTGAGTTGTTTTTACCCGACTGTGTTATTTGGAGGGTAATGTTTTTTGACCGTATGTATGGATGTCTTTGTCTTTGGCATGCCCTACAATCTAAACGAGTGGACTGATATTTCTCTCCATTGTGAATGACATAGACAATTTTGTTTTACCCCGTTATTATATCAGTTTTTTGTTTTTTCTATTAAATATTACTTGTTGCATAGTAAATACTTACCTCTAAAGCTAAACATATTTCTCTTCTTTTAATTATGAACCCTTATTGGAAAATTCAGAGCGCTATTCCAATAGGGTTTAACTACATATAAATTAAACTCGGTGGCATTAACCGAAATTTACATACTGGTAAACCTTTTTTATAACCTTTTTTTTATTTTGCCAAAATCTGTTTTGCTTGTTTTGTTTTCCTGATTAAAGGCTTGAGAAAAAGGCGATATGTTTTTTTTCTCTTATTTCTGTTTTGACTGCCCTTCGATTAGACATACGCCTTTGACATAGATGACAATGTAATAAAAAGACCGGTCAAGTGCGAGTCGGACTTACCTTGATCTTTAAAATAAAATCACGTTTGTAGTATTTTATTAATATTGAACAATAAATTCGAAAAAAACACGTTTATTGTTTGGGGACCCCCACTTAATATTTTCATTTTTTTTTTAGTTTTTATTATTATACGGACAATAGAAATACGTATTTGTGAAAATTTAAACTTTGTAGCTATCACGGTTTATATACAGCCTGGTGACAGACAGACAGCGGAGGCTTAGTGCTATTACTATGATCCCGTTTTTACCTTTTAGGTACGGAACACGAAAAATCTAGTTCAATAATAGTATTCTTATGAGTTCCGAAGATGAGTTCATCGGCCAATAAACCTGTTTGAAGCGTGCCTCATTTGTTTTCCAGTCCAATGTTTACGAATAAAATCAAAAAGGTGCAGAATGTTCTTGAAAATGACGGTGGCAATGAATCGGTTAATTTGAAGAAGTTCGCCGTTCGTCGTTGCGTCACGACTTGTGTTGTTGCATAAGGATTGATGAGAATGCGGTAATAGGTTTACCGTTGTTATGCAGTACATTTTTTTGTTGGCATTTACTAAGAATGTACTTTAGTTCAGTTGGAGGTTAAGTTAGATAAACGCAGTGGTACGCTTATGGTCTATAATAATTACGTACCTATAATTTTTTTATAAAAGCCTAAAAAATTCCTTAATTCCCCATTGCTCCCTGGTGAAATATCGTAAGATAGGTATGGCTCAAGTTTACCCCTAAAAATAAATAAAAATATTATTTTCTTAACTTAATTGTACCTAATTTTCGAGCAATTTTAATGAGTTTATTAGAAAAAAACGAGATATTCGCTAAGATACCTCTCTACCTGAAGTAAGGTTAGATGACATTTCTGCTCCATCCTTATGTTTCCTAATAAATTCCCGATGACACTCGCGCTTGATGCCAAATTCTCTACTACATAATGTATGTCAAAAATAACTTAAACACATGTAATTAAGGCAATAAATTGCCGTAACATCGGTAGCAGTGGCTAGCCACCGCACTTCTGGTTAGGATTACATTACGGGCTACATCTGTTAGTTTGCCCAACTAACGCTTCACTGGATACTGATACCCAATCCTATTGCGAAATCGGGTATTGCTTTTCATTTCTTCCCATATAAATTGTCTGAGTTCTGTCTGGAAGTCATTCCACATCTCAGTGTTTCAAACAACAGTCATCAAAACACCAAAAATGTTCCAGAAGGTAATTTAGTTATTAATTAAGATTTTAAAGTATCATTTTGCTTATAAGGGTCATTTATGATATAAAAAATGCAAAGCTAATTAAAGTGCTAAGACAAGAATTACTTTTCCGTAACATTTAAATTAGTTCGCAGTATTAAATCCGCCGTCAAGTGGACAATTACCATCTAAATATACTAGCAAATTTCCAACCGTGACTTAGTAGATTCCTTCCAAGGCTAAAAAGTACAAGTGTAATACCTACAAAACTTGACTTGATAAAGTTGACCAATATTATAAAATCCACGAAAGGCACGAACGAAGGACTAAAGAGACAAAATTTTGCTGTCTTCAAACCCTTTTCTGTCGCCAACTTCAGCCCATGAATATAATTGTTACAAGGTCTTTGTGTAACAAACTAAAAAAACTGGAATAACTTTCCTCATTAATTTTGTATTTAATTATCACTTATATTAAATCTTGTTAATAACTGCTTTATGCTGTTGTTTACAGCTCTTTTGCTTATTGTAAATTTTCTGAATGATAACTTAATTATGTCTATACATCACAGGCCATCCAAAAAACAAATACTTTTCAATCTGTCCTTAAGTATCATAATAGTTTTTTTCTCATCGATATTGAGCGGTTCTCATTATATCATAAAAATCCAGTTTCAAGTGATTAACTGCGTCATCAGAATAGCTAAAGGTCAGATGAGATCTAAGATTAAAGTCTAGACCTAGACTCTTAACAGATTCTTGCTTGAATACTAATAGACTTTACAATATTGCAGAAAAAAGATCCTAAAATACCTTTTCTTTCTAGCTGCTGGTCCTGTCTGCGCTGATCATCTCGACCACTTGCATGGTGCTTCACCAAGTACCTGTGCCTATCTACCTCGCTGCCCAGTACCCCGAGCCAAACTACAACTTCGCCTACGAGGTCAACGATGCTCACACAGGGGACATCAAGAGTCAACACGAGAGCAGGAGAGGTGACATCGTTCTTGGGCAGTACTCGTTAGTCCAACCCGATGGAGTGAGGCGAACGGTAGACTACAGAGCCGATGATCACTCTGGCTTTCTTGCGACCGTCAAGAACCAGAGACGCCCAGTGACCCAGCACACGAACAATCAGTACAACATCCATGAAGAAACCACCAGAACGCCCAACACGGGAGCACCTGCAACACAAGGATGGCAGCAAACCACTTCCACCACAACCGCAAGACCGGTCGCCGTTTCCCGAACCTCAGTGATTCACCAATCTTTCTCAAACATTCACAATCCATGGCTATAACTCGGAACCCGAAACGCCTCCTGCGGCATCAAGAAGGACACGGCGATAACGGACACCGAATTGAATTGAGACAAAAGATTCAATTTGCATTTATATCTTAAGCGGTTATTTAGTACCTGTAATAGTAGGTGAATAATAAGACGTAATTGGTGACCGGACTAGACAACCTTGTTAAATAACTAATAGCAGGGGAAATTGACGTAGTGCGTTCGAATACCGCTCCGGTTCCATGTCATAATTACGTTATTATGATTACTAACGTTTTTATGTAGGTAGCTATTCTTATTATTTGATATTTATAAATAAATGTGAGCAATGGAATTCTGTTTTTTATTTCCTGTAATCCAATAAACCACAATCGTCCAATTATTTTGTTACTTATTGGACATTCATTGTTCTGTAGATAAATTTTAGCGTTGCTCCGGTTGTGGATAAGTTATTCTGAAGGCCGAATGCTTACAGAGCTATCAATTAAGGCATTACAGAAAGCGTTGAGTTGTAAATACATCGAAAGTGCAGGCGGCATTTTACTGAGTACATCGCCCTGGTACTTGACTTTTAAAAACACTTCCTGAATTTCTCCGCAAATAAACAAGTTAAAGTAGAACTGGAACAATACCTATTCGTTGATATAAAAACAAAGTGAGATTCTGAGAACCGCATCAGATTCCCTAGTGTCATCGACGTAGTCACATCACTTCAACTTAAACAAAATGGTTGTGAAGGTAAAAAAATTACTATTTCTAATACAATTGTTGTTTAAATAAATCATTTCTGTTTTGTCTTAAACATAATTTTCTCAATCTAATTTTGGAAATCTATTTCAACCAATAGCTTCGTAGACAGAATTAAGCTATAGAGAGCTTTAAGGTTTAAATGAATGTAACGCACCGTAACTTTATTATCTCCCCCATCTTCCTCGCTCAACGTTACGTAACACCCTAATAACCATTGTTACCGAAAAATTTTGCCGACTTAGGACAATTAGATATAAATATTCCATAGCATATTTAAAAAAAAACAATTTTCTGTAACGCGTTGTTCTATCCCCAGTAACACCTATGTAACGCATCATAACATTTCACAAGACACCCCCCCACCCAATTGCGTTCCGTAATACTTGAACAGCACCTTTTGCAACCACAAGGTGATTTACATACAGACACCTTTCCTTCGCTACCAACTGCATTGTCTTAATGCAAATATTTATCGATACTAGTCAATAGATTAACCCAGCTGGTAAGACTGTACAAGTTATGTGGTATAACCATTTGACATTCTCTAACTATATCAGCTGTGGTGACCGTATAAATTTCATTATCATGCAGTTCACACGACCTTTATAGTTGATTCCAGCGAATACCTCCTATGTGTTCCATGTCAACATAATTCTTAATCAACTTTAGCTGCCTGAGCTAATTACTAGGACAACGACTAAATAGTTATATGTAGTGATGTCGTATTTAGAACTAGTAGGAGGCATTTGTGTACTTTTATTTGGCAAGCAAGCAAGACAGGTATTTAAATAAACAGAATTATAATATAATACTTTAAAAATTTGATAAATTTTTAGGACAATTATTGCCTCCAAAAAGTTTAAATTCTAACTTAACTGCAAAATATTGTCTTTAAATAGGTTATCAAATCGCAAGATTTTTATTTACAACCTGATCTAATCAACATGATAATTTTTTACATTGCATTTTATCTTGCATCTACTTCAAATTAAATTGACAGCATACAGCAAATGCTAAAAACCATTTACTAATAACGATTCTATGTCCTTTTAATAAAATCTGCAACTACGAAAATCTGCACAAGCCGTAAGCATACAGTTACACTATTAGTACGTCGGGAGAATTATCTTTTATTTTCTGTGAAAGATTCATTTTAGAAACCGGTTTATAATTACTATAGCCTGTAGTGTTCAAGGCAACCTCTTCGATGATTTAATTTTTGTTTTTAACTGTATTCGTTTAACCGTCTTTCTTAATCTCAATTACTAGCATAGCTTAAACAGAATTAAAATAAGCTGAAATTAACAAGCATATTCTCCACAGTTCGTCATTCTTTTCGCCCTCCTGGCCGCCGCCAGTGCCGCCGACTTCTCAAGCTTCTCCTACAGCGTGGCGGATCCGTACACTGGAGACTACAAGAGCCAGTTTGAGAACCGCGCAGGAGACAACGTCAACGGCCAGTACTCCCTGCTCGACGCCGACGGTACCCAGCGCACTGTTGACTACGCTGCAGGTGCTCAGGGCTTCAACGCCGTCGTACGCAAGGACCCTGCTATTATTGCCGCTGCCCCCTTGGCATATGCTGCGCCTCTTGCGTATGCTAATGGACTGTACGCGCATGCTCCCTACGCCCAAATTGCCCTGTAGACTCCTCAACTGATCACGATAGCTTTACTTGATAATGATTTTGTAAATAAATAGGTTTATACGATCGATTTGAGTTTTTATTACTATTATTAGAATGCATGGCAACTTTTATAAGCTGATAGTTTGTTATCAGACTACTTGAATTTAATTGATCAAAACGAGTAGTGAAATAATGCGTCTTCATAATTAGTTTAAAAATTATGAAATACAAATTGGCATTAAAATATATGTATCTTAGTAAGATATTTGTTTACACATTACGACATCGTATCGTCGTAAGATATTGAATCGTATATCGTGAATGTAGGTGTGAAAACGGTTTCAATTACAATCGGTTAAATAATCCAATCTAATTTCATTTACCTTCGGCTGACGAAGGAAACGTGACGGAATTTGAATATTATAATACGACTAAGGTCGGTATTAACAATAAGAAATTATCTATCAAGTTTGAATAGAATTATAAGAGTTCCGTATTTAATTAGAAATATTTCAACGGGTTTCACATTACACCAATTTTTATACCGTAATTTTTGAGAAAAGCGAAAACTCGAATAGGCTCTTTACCCCACTGCGCCAGAAGGACGGTAATGTTTTTGAATGTATGTATGTTCATTTCTTTGGCAAGCTCTACAGACTAAACGGATTGATTAATTTAACGTGTCGGGTATCATAGAATTTGTATTCATTGTGAGAGTGACATACGCGACCGGGATATTTTTATTACATAATTTTTTGCAGTCAAGTTTTTGTTTCTTTTAATAATTAGTACTAGTCATTTACACATTACACTTAGCGTGTTAAATAATGCGCATGCTGATGTAGCAAGAAATTAATGAATAATATCTCTACAATATATTATTATAGTATTCGTAGGTTAAATAGATATCATAGTGATGAAAACTGCTTAATTAACATGTTAAATATTTACATAATATTTTACGCAAGGCCGTCCGGTTTATTATCGGATGCGAGTGTAGTATTAAACGGAACTAGAGCTTCCTTTAAGCCTAATTTTAATATAAAATTAACATAATTTTTATGTTGAATCCGTTAAAGGATTCCCACGGTGCATTCAGCCATTTAAACTTACAAGGAAAAGTACCTATCTTAGATAGGTTTAACAAACACGTAAGAAGAAGGATAAAGCTTTTCTTGTTAGACCGTAAAATCAACCCTTTGTAAAATCCTTTGAGGGGTCGTTCAAATATTACGAAACGCAATTACGGTGCATTAAATACATATATACCTACATACATACGAACATACATACATACATAAATTTACATAAATATACATATTATACATACGTACATAAAATACGGAGACTTGAAAATCTTAAAAAATGGCGTTACGTAATACTTGAACGCACCCCAATACCAAAATTAAGCAAAGATAATTCCAATGATACGAAAATCAATGCACAACCTAACAAAAGGTTATGAAATAAATAATTTTTCATTTTCATTTTCATCCTGCCCGTATCCGTGGTCAATGGCCATTTCAGTTCCGCATATCTCTCAATTGTGCGACTTCCAGTAATCTGACTAAAAAACCCTTTCCCGACGTGACCTAGAACGAGACATGTCATTTAGGTATTTCCTATTAATAGCGCTCAATGAGTGTGCAGGGCCCCTATATAAAGAGCAATAATGACCGGGATTGGACATTCACAGCTCACTGTGCAGTAAAAACAAACCTATCGAAATGGCAGCTAAGGTAACAGTCGCTATTTAACCGCGAAGTTAAAGTTTAGTTAAGCTCGCCGCTTGGAACTTCAAGCGCTCGGTGATATTTAGACAAGTTCATACACTAACGACCGCGTCCGTTGCGCACATTAAAATATCATGACGTGACGTATTCCCACGCCACGCTCGTGCGTGTTTAAAATTTAAACGGATTACTTATCTCCTAAGCTCAGTGCCCTAATTCGTCGTCGACGGTTTTGTGATGTGAAAACAATGTGTGAAACTATATGTTTTGTCCATAAACATATCGATTATATGTTCTACAGAGATAAATAAGTGTTTGTCAAAGTTAATACCGTGATTTTTTTCCACAGTTCGTCGTTCTCGCTTTCTTGGTGGCAGCTGCTCAGGGCAGCGCTATCCATGGTGCTGACTACACCAGCTTCTCGTACGGCGTGTCCGACCCCCACACCGGAGACGTTAAGAGCCAGCACGAGACCCGCGTAGGAAACAACGTAGTGGGCCAGTACTCGCTCCTCGAGTCCGACGGCACCCGCCGCACTGTCGACTATGCCGCTGACGCGCACTCTGGATTCAACGCCATCGTCCGCAAGGACCCAGCTCTCGTAGCCCACCCCGCTCCTCTGGCCCACGCCGCTCCCGCCGTCGTGGCTGCGCCGGTTGCCCACGCCGCTCCTCTGGCGTACGCCGCTCCCGTTGCCCACGCCGCTCCCATCGCCCATGCCGCTCCCGTC
>LGAG01000319.1:1340508-1358401 GCA_001278395.1 Lerema accius | reverse complement strand
AACTATTTTTCGGAATTCAGGTAACTCTTGAGGTCAGTAGATGGACAAAAGCCATAATTTAGGGGTATATTCAACAGCAATGAAAACTTTTAGGTGTGTGGTTTCCTTGGGATATTGTCTTTAGCAGCCCATAATTACTTTTCTGTTGACATTATGGTTTTGAAAATTAATTGGTGACTAGAATTCGAATTTAGACTGCCCATTAGTGCAACTGCAATCAATTTTCAAGCTGATATAATAATAGTAACGCTGTACACACATAGACTTACACTAAGATTCCCTGAGTTATGAGTGCCACAGACAACACAGAAACACCCAAACATCAGATATTTGACTTATAAAACCGTTAACAATAATCCTCTTAACTCATCCAGGTGGTGCAATAACACCGAACGTAGCAGGAGTGTCTCCCATGGCAACGGTCCCCATGGGGCCCGTCAGTGGCCTGTCTGACTCCGGCCGGTGGCCCGAGGCCTCCTACCAGCCGGCCGGGGTGCCCGTCCCCCAGTGGCCCCAGAACCAGCACCACTACTACAGGTAGCGGCAGTACCCACACAGGCCTTGGTACCAGAGGCCCTAGCACTATAATTACTCTGTTATACAGATTGGGTTTAAAATGTCAGATGTTTTTGGTTAATGGTTGATGGATTAGGTAAAAAACGTAAATAGGTTGTGTGCACTCGAGTTAAAAAAATAAATAAAGTCAAGAAAAATTAGGTTATATTGTTTAATCTGAACCTAGTCCATACCTATGACTATGGACTGAAGTAGTAACTAATTTAATTGTCAGAAACAAATTACATAAAAAGTGAAATATGCGATCGTGATAATTATGTATTCTAAAATGCCATATTTTGTAAAATTGTATCATTCATACATCGCAAATATTAGTGGGAATTAAATGATTAGCAGTTAGTGAGTGTAAAATAAAAGCAATTGAGGTTAAAGATAAGTGTTTATACTGCATTCCTTGGTACTAGTACTACGTTATTACCGTATCTACGTTTTTTACCCAATACATCAATATTTACCTCTCTTTCACACTCTAAACATCTCTAATGTTAGAAAGAGACGCATATAGACTGACCATCCCTATCTATGTAATGGAGTAATACCAAGTGCTGCTCCGAGGCTTAGTGAAAAAATAATTTAACTTCAATCGGCAACAATATGTTTAAAGGATTTAGTGCTCATGTGTATTGTATTTAGGAGACATTGATTAGACAATCCAATATGGACGTCACATTTTCGTAGAATTTCAATAATAGTGTAACACAATTAGGTATGCAAATGTTTGTATGTTTTTATGATAGTTACAATGCTAGTGTGTTTAATTTTTGTGAAAATATTTTAGATGTTACCTATAATTAAGGTGTGTTAAGTTGTATAAGGGATTTTTTCAATACTGGGCTTGAAGAGTTATGAGAAATACAATTGAACTTTATTATACTCTCGGAATTGTAATACTCTACGCGTGATCACCATTATGAATAGCTGAAATTATTTCAAGTAATTTATATGGTATGGATATCATAAAAAACAATATTGTGAAATTAAAAGTGAGATTTGATTTATGCCAGCAATGAATTTTTAATTGTTTTTGAAATAACATTTTTTTACAAAATTTGTTTTGAATAATTAATACTTGTCATAAAAAGTGAATGCATAAAAACTTGAATTGAGTATTTTATTGAACAGTCATCATGTCAATTGAAACTGTAATGGAAATTCATAAAAAAAAAACTTTGCAATTAAGTTCCAAAAAATATTTGAATATCAGTGCCCAAAAAAAGCACTAATTTGCTAATAACTTGAAATAAGGTTGAGTTTTGGCATTAGGAATTGTACTATATTATTAGTTGTAGTTGGGATAAAGATAAAAACTATTAGTGAAAAGCTAGCTTAAATATTGTGTCTGTCAGAATAAAAAAAAACAAAATGTAAGAGTTCTGTTCCAGAAAAGTTAAGATAGAGATAGAAATATGGAAAAATATTGTAAGGGCAAGGTACAACACAAAATTGTAGGAATATCTATATACAATTATGTAGTAATGTATGTTTGTGCTTTAAATATTAGCAATATTGATGTACAATATTCCGCCCGCGACAGCTGACTGCTGCTATTGTAACTAGCAATAAGATGTGTTTTATGTTGTCTAGCATAATATAGTGTATGTTATGTAAAATTACAGTTATATATATTTAATTTCTTTGAGTTATCTTATACCTACCTACTAAGTATTTAGTCACCATTTAGAACTTATAACAATTGTTTGATAATACTTAATAATATAACAATTATTTGATAACTAGACGACGCCCGCGGAAAAGTAATTAAAAAAATAAAAATATTGGATTTATCCCGAAGGAACCTATAATCGGGATAAAATCTATCCTATGTCCTATTCCTGGATGTAAACTATCTGTGTGCCAAGTTTCAACTTAATCCGTTCAACGGTTAGAGCGTGAAGGACTTACGAACATCCAAATATCTAAACATCTTAACAAACTTCCACATTTATAATATTAGTAGCATAGGATACTATTTTTTAGGTTTCAGTTGAAAGGTAGTTATCGTGTACCCTCTTTATAGGGTGCTATTAAATGCATAATGAATTCTCACTATCAATATTGTCATGTAAATATGTAATAAAAATGTAAGGTATATTATTATATGATTTTTCTGCTTATTTCTATGTAAAAGATGCCTTTTCTCATATTATTATTGGTTATGTACAGTACGTAGATATCTTTTTAAAGTATATTTAAGTATGTAATATATATATTTTCCTTATACTCTATTATCTATAGCACATTTGTTTAGCACCAATATTATTGTTTCTCAAAAATTAGTACTATGTAGCTAAATTTTATCACAGAAAATTAGGACTTGTATGTATGTAAGATTATAATAGTGATGTATAATGGTTCAGAAATGTGTTCGTGTTTTGGGTTTTTGTAAGAAAATAGACATACAAGTGTGGTTTATTGTTGTAGTGTTTCTATCACTTTGACAGTAATATAATATTAAATATAAAACGGCAATCAGGAATTAACAGACTGTGAAATGAATTGTAACGAACGCACATTCGATTAATATTAAAATAATCCGTACATGCCGTCCATTGTATAAAAAAATAATGCGACGCTGTATAAGTTTATAAACATTTCATGTATTTATCATACTAATTATTTCTGTTAAAATTACTTCAAATTCTCATAAAACTACTGTATTATCAATAGACTGAAAATTACAGGCTAAAAAAATATTAATAAAAAAAATAACAAAATGGTGATTGGGTATTATTTATTTAACACTAATCAATATCAATAATTTATTACTTTATATTTACAACGTCGCCCTTTCATTCCTTAACTTGGACTCAACAAATGCATAGTTAGCAAAAATACGATCTTTATTAACAATAGCTATACAACGTATTGATATACGTTAACGTCGGAAGGAAATACTAATATAACAGACAGGGAAGTACCACCACAATATACACAAACTAACAGTAGTTAGACTCCAGTACGCGCTCGAACAACGCACACAGACATTTGTGTAAAGACACCGATTTCGGTTCGGTTTCGGAAGTGTTTTAGAACAGAATCGTGTTGACGTGTACACAGGGGCGGATCGGAACTTTGTGGGGCCCTGGGCTAATATTACTATTATTATTATTAATATTAGCTATTTTCTATGGCGATTGAAAAGTCATAATAATAGTTTTTTTTTTGTACTTCGAAGACAACCATGAACAAAATTGCGTCGGGTGACCTGCGGGGAATTAAATGTTGTCTTAAATTACGATTCGTCTAATATTTTTAATAGGGACTAGGGGCCCTGGGCTGAAGCCCAAAAAGCCCTTAGGTAGGTAGATCCGTCCCTGTGTGTGCATAGCGTAGCTATTTGAAACGAAGTACATACCTTTAACTACTGTTAGTCTCTCTGTACTATGGTTCCACTAAATAAATGCTTATAACCTTTACATATACATGAAGAAACCAAATATATTGGTCTCTTAAAAACGTATTTATAATAGTAATTAATTGTAGTGATTTATTTAAATCACTGCAAATTAACATTAGTAATTGCACAAATTAACATGCATACAATTGTGTTTAGAATTAGAAACATATTAATTAATAGATATAAATATATAATTTAAGTATATAAAAGTAACAATTGTTTATTCAAAAACTACTATTTTCGAATGACACTAGTCGCCAATAATTCGTCGAATTTGAACAGAGATTTATAAATATAAAGCATGACTCAACAATTTTACAATTATTTCTTAAGACAAATTACTTCACGAATTTTTTTCAGCATACAACATTGTTTTTGAAAACACCTCTAAAATATCTGAAAGATAACTAGGAAGTTAGAATTGGAATCAACAAAATTTCGAATTTTACAATATTATACAGTAGAACCTTAAAAATGTTCACATTAATATCTTTATTAAGAAAAGGCTATAGAAAATTGGTTATTGAATATGAATGCCTTAGTTTATTTAAAAAATATATATATAATGTATTGCAAAAGTGATAATTGCAAGAAGGAAGTGTGAAGACCCAAGTAAAAATAACCTATAATAAAATACGTTGACAGGTGTCATTTTTAACCATTCATTCATAACCAATGAATTAACAAAATTTCGATATTAACAACAGTTCTTAATAAATATCTTATTGACAATTGTTAATTAATTGTAAATCTTATTAAAGACTGCTTCCAATTCGTACCATGAAATTGCTATGCTACATTTAGTAACAATATTAAAAATATCTGCATGAAATATGACACAAACATTGTATATCATTTTCACTCAATCGGCACTCAATTTCCCTAAATACTTGATATACAGAGTAATTTTTTGAACGAAGGATCTAAGAGCGTATATGATCGTATCTAATAAACGTATAATTATAATAATGCAAATACACTTGTAAATTACGGAACAAGTTGAAAAACCTTAATTTAAGGACACCTTTCGCACGCATTAATGTTATCAAAGGTCATCAACCTCATATCGATAACACGCTGCTTTCGCTTATGATAAATTCTTGAAGTTGTGTTGGACTATTTGGTTAAATATTAAAGTCATAAATATTTTTTATATTGAGAACAAGAATCGATACTGATTTAGCTCCAATTAAATAACTAAACTTCGTCTAAAAAATACCCCTGTATATTGAAACTTATCAAACATATTACTATAATATACATATTCTTCATTTCCTTCACCTTTTCGCATATAAGTAATACATAACAAAATACTCTAATCATGTGACCTAGTAACAAATTATCTCAACAATTCTGGAATCCAACGAAGTCGGCATGACAACAAACAGACCATTTACCACTAAAATGAGCACTATAATGTAACATAACATGGGATCTAATACTGAGGGTGAATATAATTGATAATTGGAAGTACCTGTGTCGTTAAAATCACGGCCCTTAAAAAAATATTAAATAACTGTGGGGCCATTGAAGTATTATAATGTAGCCCCATCAAACTGTGTGTTTTGTCTTGTAGTTTGATCATGTGGGATTTTTGACAAACAGAGTTTGATGATTTTCTTTAATTTTCATTGAAACATTCGTTCATGTATGTTTAATGATTTTGGTTTATCATGTAGGCAGTTGTTTGATAAAAACGTGTTTGACAAACAAACCTGTCATGCAAGTTTGATCATTTACGAGCCACTAAGCATCAAAGGATATGATTTGGTATTGAGAGCTTCAATTATACTAAAAGTGATAATTAATAATTACTAAATAAAATACTTAAATTGACCCCTTAGTAAAAGAAATTACTGTGATGGTTATAAATTAAAACCTGTCATCTATAGACAAGTAGATATATATTATTATAGATATATAACATAAATGTGTAACCGTTCACAACTTCTGTCAGACCTTTGGCATGCACACATCTAACCCCTGATTTACTCTTTCTTACACTGGTTCTGTGAACACATTTATCGGTAAATATCACAGAAATAAATCGAGATACAAGACTGAGACGAACCACTCTGTATTTGTAGTCGCACGTCGTTCACGACAGTGACGTCACGGTCACTCAAATGCCAGTTTAAGGTAAGAAAATATACCTGCAAAAGAAAATAAATATTTTTTGTAGAAAATCATTACATTTGACAGTAACACTGCTAATGAATTTCGTAAATAGATCCCTAACCAAAAACTAGTCTTAAGTCTATATGAGGTAGATAGAATAGTAAAAAAAAATATCGTCTGGAAAGTATGTGAATAATTTTTTTAATATTCTTTCACTGTATTTGCAGGAGAAATAAGTATACTCATGCTAAATTAGTACCTCTTTAAGCAAAGCCAAAAGACAGACTTGTCAAAACTACCAAGTTTCTAATTGAGTATGGAATCTTAATCTCACACAAGCTGATACTATAGCTGGGCTATCACTCTCACATTCCAGCGAGAGTTCCGATATACCTATAAGTGTGAACGAGAGATATGATAAAATGATTGATGACGTAGTCTGCACGTTTGTAATGGCCTAGCTATAGTGTGGTCTCTCACCTCGATCTATTTCTCCAGTTAACAACTCGATCATGAGGCCTTGGTAGCGGGCGGAGTGACGTCCGCGGGGTCGCTGGTGACGTCGACCAGCGTGGCCTCCGGGACCGGTGGCGAGGCCTCCGGGACCGCGGGCTGGAACTGCGGGATCACGTGTGTGGACTGCATCTTCCTCACCGTCTCCATGTTAACGTTAGTCGTGAGGTTCTTCTGTCGCGTCTGTTCCGACAATCTCTCGCTCAGCGCTTTGAGCGCGATTTGACTGGAAATTGAATAAAAATAAATAGTAATTATTAAAAGAAACACAACAGAACACGATTACTGAAAAGTAAGGGTGGTACACATACGAAAAAATATATAGACTGAGACTTCGTAACAAATGAGCAGAGTAGTAAAAATTATAACGTTTCCCGGTACATTGCTCGACAGACCTCTGTGACATACGTAAATTCGTAAAAAAAAATTACTACATTTATTTGTTCTGAAGACTCAAGTCTATAGATTTTTTGGTATGAAGGGTGGTATTCTTGAAGAAATTATACCCTATGTAACTATCACAATCGAGATAAAACCAATGACAGCTCATATGATGATATCTGTCAATTCATTTATGCTGTAGAGTAAAGGACATACATACATACACTCGAAAAACATTACGCGGTCGGGTATTTAATATTAGCCAAAATACAGTGGTTCTTACATTCCTAACATTGATAACTGAAGTCTTATCTACGCTTAGTACTTAAAAATTGTGTGCCAATACCAATATTTTTGCTTATAGCATTGTTTTCATATTCATTGCTATACATTATAATGACTTTGTTTAATGGAAGTTTGATGTTAACATTTCAGTGTTTAGGTGATAAGTGAGTAATAACGTTTACTCATTGCAGTAATGATATCTGTTGCAGATAATGTGACTAAAAGTTTACTCTATAATAACAATGATACATTATTTAATATTGATGGGTTAAAGGGATTACCACTATCCTTTTTTTTAACAGGTGTGCTGACACTACAACTGTAGTAGATTTAAATCATCACAAGATCCTTAGGGTTGTATCAAACCAGATAGGTCATCAATACTAACAATGCACAAATACCATCAGACAAAGTTACTTGTTATCATTATGATATCAGACTATTCAAGTATTATGTGAAGCAAGTTTTGCAGATTTGTACCCAAACATACCAACCAACGGAAAGAACCTGATACTTCATTTATTATTTAATAGCTTACTGACAAGTAAAACTTTAGGACACTATTCCAAATAATAATAATAAAGCTTTATTTCCTTTACAACATTTGGCAATTTACACTATACACACTTTTCTTATTCTCTGTTGTAAAGTCCCCCAAGGGAGGATCCCTTTGGAGGGGGACTTGTCTAAATATTCTAGAACAACTCACCGTCGTCTCTCCATATCCTGAGGTTCGACGCCTGGCATGGATATAGTAACTCCTCGTGGGCTCAGAGCTAGGTGTACTCTACGGGGGTTGGGGGAACACACCCCCATACGGATTAGGCATCGGTGCGGGGGACCTAGGATTCCCCGTACCACTGGTTGGAGAACCGTAGGGAAGAAACTGCCAAAAATATATTTATTTATTTTTTGTTGACATGTTTTTCATTTGGTTTTGATTTGATTATTGCCATCCCAACAGAAGTTTCAAAATAAGATTTGAATCACTATGCTAAAAAGCAAGTTTTGAAACGTTAACGCATTTATATGTAACTCATTAAAGTCATTGTTTGCTAGAAAAACATTGTGATAAATATTTTAACAGTAACACATCTTTTTAACTTAATTATAGCCACGGTGAGAAATACATACTTGTCAAAGCTGAAATTATCAGCCATGTCCCCTCTAGTGCCATTGGTGTGTCGCTGCCAGAACCTCAAGTACATCCAAGAGAGGATAGTCCCACTGCCCCACATGCAGGGATATGTACCCTCAAGGGCACCAACAGCCCAGAGTAATATTGCCGTCACAAGTATAAGCAATGGCAATGATCTATTTGTAAATTTTCCTGAAGAAACAAAGAAAAATTGTTGAATAGTTATGTATATATATCTACTACATAGACAGAGCAATACTATAGTACTATAGTAATTATATAAATTGGATAAAAAAAAATTTAGGACTACTAGTTTGGAAATAAACACAGATTGTGGTACTTACCTAAAGGTGTTTTAAATATTAGATGATCAGGCATAATCTGCTTGACGGCCACGCATACGGCAGCGAGGTAGCCTGCCAGGCCATGGACGTGTATGTCGAACAATAGTGAAGTATCCTGAGTCCAGGCAAATATCACCAGGTAGTAAAACGTTGTGAGGAAGGCCACTCCGACGTTTGTCAGGAAGAAAAACTTCATCATCTCTATTTGACCCCATAACGGCTCTATTAACTTCCCACACAACCCTACCGTTATAATATCTATGATCACCTCCCATAAGTGTATCTCTAGAAACCAGAACGTGAAAGTGGACCAAAGTTGAAAAGCTGGAGGCAACAAATACCCCGGCGTTACACTCAAAATGTTCACCACATCGTCAGAATATGACAGTACGTACCCTATGATCACCACAACACAAATAAACTTCACTGATGGCGAGGTATTTCCCAATAAAGCAGAAAACTGTTGTCGTAGATACGGTAAATTACGACTAAATACCCTGAGCGCAGCCATTTTTGTGACGGTTGAACTATTTGTCAAAGTCATGTCAAGTGATTGTCATCAACGTCATAGCATTCGTTAAAATAGTTTTCGGTTAGAAATTCAAAAAAAGAACCAATAATACATTATTAATTTTAGCGTGAATATGTAATTGTATTTGTAAGTAAACAATGGTATACAAATAGCATTACTTACATTTATGGCATAAATTGCATTATAATTTGATTGTATGTAATTTGAAACATCTGACAGTGGCATATACACTGTTGAATTTAATTATTGATTTTGTTCAGTTTTTAAACGGTCACCATCAATGTCACTGTCGGTCGGGTCATTTTCAAATGTCAACAAACAGTCTGTGTTGTTGTGTTATGTTATCGGGCAAAGGGTATCGGATTATTCAAGAATAAATAATAACTTTTTTTATTATAAATAATTCGTAATTTAAGATATTAATCTGCGTAAAGTCTACATTTTCAACTTCTCCATACAGAAGGTCAAAGAAGCCGGTTTTCAAAGTGACAAAATTAATTTGACTGTAAGTGTAAATGTTGATCCAAAAGATTTTGAGGAGCGCATTTGTGGTGTGTATTATATTGCAACGGACTTAGTTTACTCATAACCAACATAAACATTCATGCTCGAAGGATAAAGCCCATAATGTGACAAGAAAGTTTATCTTTATTTCTAGATACATAAATGATTGTATTTCAGCTTCGTGTAGCAAATCTAATTGGTGGTGGTGTGATGGCTACTGGCCAGTGCAACACGAAGCACAGGGTGCACTATTTATCTCAGAAAGATGCCGCAGCTCTCGATCAAGACTTATTCAATGAGTATAAGTTTAGTGTGGACCAGTTGATGGAGTTGGCTGGGCTGAGTGTTGCTACTGCTGTTGCAAAAACTTACCCACCCGACTCGTAAGTTCAATTACTAAATATTATGCAGAAAAAGTATGAGTCACTAATATGGTATTACTGTCTCAAAGTGCTCTGAAATACAGCCTGTGTCAGACAGACAGTAAACCAAAAGCACAGTGAAGCTTTTTTGTAGTATATGTATAGTATTGCTTGAGTATACTGAAAGATGAAAAGGTTTTTTAGATATTGAATATTTAAGTTTGGTTACTACTTGATAGTAAAAAATCATAAATTTAAGGGTAATCAAAATTTGATAAAATTAAAGAGACTGATGGTCAAAAGTAAAGTTATTTGTACCTTTACATTACAGGTATGGCTCAGCCCTGATAGTATGTGGGCCAGGCAACAATGGTGGAGACGGGCTAGTGGCAGCTCGCCATATGGCACTATTTGGTTATACTGTAGCTGTTCATTATCCAAAGCGAACACCAAAACCACTGTATGAGAACCTCATCCATCAGTGCCTAAGTTTTGGAGTAAATGTCGTTGATAAATTACCACCACCCAATGAGTTGAAGAGCCAATATAAAGTTCTAGTTGATGCACTGTTTGGATTCAGTTTCAAACCACCAGTTCGAGAGGAATTAAAGCCTGCTTTGGATGCGTTAATTGATGCAGGTTTACCTGTGTGCAGGTAGGTGTTTAAAAGTTGTAGAATATTGGCTGTTTCAGGCTTAAAATAATTATTATTTTTAACACTAAATATTGTTTTTATGGAAATTTTATTTTCAGTGTGGACATCCCTAGTGGCTGGGATGTAGAAAAGGGACCAGGATCTGAACGTGCACTCAAACCAAGTTTACTTATTTCCTTGTCTGCTCCCAAACTCTGTGCCAAGCCAGAGATTCTTGGGAATGCGAAACATGTATTAGGTGGCAGATTTTTACCCCCGAAAATAATTGAAAAGTACAATATATCCATACCACCATACCCATCCCAAGATCAAGTTGTTCAATTATCTTGTTAAGTAATAAAATTGTTATTTGTTTTTAATATTGGTTTTCATTATATTCCAGTTGTTAGGGCATAGTATATTGTCCAAATTCGCAAGTAATATTGGAATTCAATGACAATAGTGTCTGGTAAATCCAATATTTAAAAGACTGCGGACTCAGTTTCTTAATGTATTAATAAATTAAGGCTATATAGTTTCCTTTGATTGAAGATTCTCATTCTCCTTTTTAATTATTAAGGAATGAAGATAGATTAGTCCATAGATCAGGATTAGTCATAATAAATATTTATTTATATTTAATAAAAGTAACTGGCAACACATAATATAGATATAATCTGTGATCCATGTTATGATAATATTGGTAATCTGTGGGTTATGATTTGACTTTTGAAGTTTGAACGACAATTTTCGCGCCGAATCCTCAACTTTTCCCGCTGTTGCCGGCTTGTAAACTGTCAAATGCTGAGCTTGAACATTTTTTAATTCAGTTTAGTTAGAATAAAATTAAAAACTTACACAAAAGCCTAAATATTATCTTTAGCAACCACACTATATTCGACTTACGTAAGTAAATAACAATTTAGCGACGTATTTGCTTTTATTTTTACATTTCCAAGTCATAATGATATTGTTTCTTTTATTATAATCATTAGTCCTATACAGACAGATACCCTTCTTCCTTGTTCTGTGGTCTTATAGGAATATCATGTGAGTTAGTTAATTATTAGGACGAATAGGCGTGTGAAATACAGTGAATACTTTAACATTAAATAGTGGTCTTTCGTAACTAACAATTTAACGGATGTTTTATAGGTTACAATGTTTGAAGCACGCCTTCTCCGTAGCTCTATTTTGAAGAAAGTTTTAGAAGCCATTAAAGATCTTCTCACACAAGCCACATTCGACTGTGACGACAATGGGATCCAGTTGCAAGTAAGTTGTTTTTAATTTTTGTGTATGTAATTTTTGAAGGTTCTAGCTGGAATACATTCACCTTCCTAGAGAGTAAACTCATTTTCAAAGTCTGATTCCGATATACATACATATCATTGTTGTTATTTAAATTTGTTATTGTAATTTTGACCCTGCTTGCAAAGCGAAGGGGTCCCGGGTTCGATTCCCGGTCGGGGCAGATATTTATGTGACAGATAAATGTTTGTTCTTGGGTCATAGGTGTTAGTGATGTTTTATTTGTGTTGTCCATGCCACCCGCAACACAGAATCCTACTGCGGGGGTATGAGTGTGTTAATGTTTTTATTGTATGTTTTAGGCTATGGATAACTCTCATGTGTCCCTGGTGTCCCTCACACTGCGGGCAGATGGCTTTGACAAATACAGGTGTGATCGAAATATATCCATGGGCATGAATCTTGGAAGGTGAGTTTTATAAGCTGTTGAAGAATCCTGAACTCTACTTAATCATATAATGCAAACATTATATTTCAGGTTTACGTCGCATAAATATATTCAAAGAGACTTACAATTGTGTTGTCTCAAACTTAAATTTATTAAACTGCTGTCTGCATAACTTTCATATTTTTCTGATCAGTGTATACAATGAAATCTATAATATTCTACAATATGTTAATATACACTGCAATAGCATACATACATACATTTCATGTTGATATACAAAAGGATTGTCAAAAGGATAATTCAATGTTTATTTTTCAATGTATTATACTGAATTCTAATGTTTCCAGCATGTCAAAAATCTTGAAGTGTGCGGGCGACAAGGACACAGTAACGATGAAGGCACAGGACAATGCAGACACCGTCACATTTGTCTTTGAGAGCCCCAATCAAGAGAAAGTGTCCGACTATGAGATGAAACTCATGAACTTGGACCTTGAACACTTAGGTAATGATGATAATGATAGGTATTTGTGATACATATTCTTTATTCTTCCCTGGAAATTAAAACTAAATGTGTGATTGCCATTGTAGATAATTTATTTAATGCCAGTTTGTAATGTTTCTATTATTTTAATCTTTTTTTATTGTAGTAATTATTGTTCTATATTACAGTTTTATAGGAAGAAATTATTTTTTAGATTTCTTTTCCATCTTAATTAATGCATCTTTTAAGATTAAAATTAATGTCATACATACATAGTAGAGAATAGAGATACGCACATAATGAAATCATTTTGAGTATGAAAACCATTAGGCTCTGTGCACACTGTATGTTATCTAATGTGTTGTGTGTCAGGTATCCCGGAGACAGAGTACAGCTGCACAATCCGCATGCCGAGCGCGGAGTTCGCGCGCATCTGCCGCGACCTCTCGCAGTTTGGAGAGTCCATGGTCATCTCATGCACTAAGGAAGGTAGGGATAGTAACTAGCTAAATGTTTCTAGCTCAAGTAATTTATTTTTCGTCTTAGGAACTAATAGCTTAACTTATAGCTATAGGTTTAAGGCAGTAGCCAGTATGAAAAATGTATTAACCTCTGGAGTGATAAAAAGCTATGACTGTGTCCCGTCGGTTGGGTATTAAAGAGTTGAAACAAGGCAAAATTAGTAATTAATGTAGCCATTAAAATTAACACAAAAATTCAACATTATACTACAACACCTTAACTAAAGCCCCTTTATATCACTTCTCTATCTTAAAAAATCTTGCTTCTCTCTTCTCATTCAGGCTGTCTCACTCACACACATCCAGAAATATCTTATCAACATACAAAGCCATTTAGAAACTTAAAACCCTTGAATAATGTTTCAGGAGTGAAGTTCTCAGCATCAGGCGACATCGGGTCGGCGAACGTGAAGCTAGCGCAGACGGCGTCCATAGACAAGGAGGAGGAGGCCGTGGTGATAGAGATGGATGAGCCGGTGACGCTGACCTTCGCCTGCCAGTACCTCAACTACTTCACCAAGGCCACCTCGCTGAGTCCACAGGTATGTCACCACAATATACACTAGTGGTTACTTACCTTTTCAATATTGGTACCTCTGTGATGTGGGAAACTGATTTTATCCTGTCTTTAAAATGTTGTAAAAACAAACAATACAAGTTATTTTTTTCTTTGTTACCCCTGTAAAATAGTTTTTTACTACTGCGGGGGTAATTACTCCATAGTTAGGAACTGAGGATATAGAGACTAACTGTATTTAAACTTATGTATGTACGTTTTCTGATACCTACGCAAGGCGCGCACACATCCTTACGCATTTGTTCTAATTCCCTTCACAAACACTTCCTATTGCCATACTAGTCACATGAACTTAGGTATTTAAAAAAATACTAGAAAGAACATAAGTCCTTTTTAGTAGTTAAGTTTTGTATTAATGGATTATAATTGTATATATATTCTTTCAGGTCCAGCTATCAATGTCTGCGGACGTCCCACTTGTGGTCGAATACCGCATTCCAGACATCGGCCACATCAGATACTATCTCGCGCCCAAGATAGAAGAAGAGGACAGCTAGATACACATTGTCTATGAGCGAGCGAGAACAAACTATGCAGTACTAGCGAAGCTTACTGTGCTCCCTATTTAGCACTGTTCAATGTGATATCTGGGTTCATTGATAAATGTAAATTACTTTTTCAATTAAGTTTGGCAAACTAAAATAATAAGGCTGTCTTTTATCTCAATTATCATTGTTCTTTCATACCAATTCAGAGTTGATATGATAATTTTAATTTTTTTATCGTAAAACTCGTGAGTTGGCAAAAAGTAGGAAAACTAAAACTGTAATGTTCAAATTTTGATAATGTGTGTGCGGATATTTTAATGGGCACTATTCATAAATGTTTCATATATTTTTCTAAATAATGTATCAATAGATCTTAGAGGTTCAGTTGACGCTCTGGTCAGTGTCAAAGTTCTATATTTGTGAGCAATCCATTATGTAACTTTATTTGTATATCATTAGTTAAAAATTCATCATGTATCTTGTCATAATACACTGTGTATATTATGATGATCATTATTAATGTAAAAGAACTGGTAATAAAATAATAATATTTTCGATACTATTTTGTTGTTTTTCTTCCATAAAATAATGTTACCACATAAGTTAAGATAATCGGGGTTAGTCACAAATTTTAGTATGGTTAGTAAATAGAAAAAGGTTAATAATAAATTATGAAAATATGAGGTACTTGCTGAATTTTAGAGATAAAATAAAAAAGTGGACTTCAAATTATTTTGTATTCATCATACATTTAATATTTTAGGGTTCTATAAAATGTTTAAAGACCTAGATCAAAAAAGTGTTGACAAATAAAATGTTCCCACACATTTCTATGTCTTTATTCCACATACTATCATATAAAATAGTACAATAATGTCGGAATCGTGTTCATGTCTCACATGAGTATTCAAATGAATTACAAATTAAAATGGCGTCTGCTTCATGCAGAATATACAAACGAAACGACATTCTTATTCGATACAATGGAATGAACTTAAAGCTCTATAATTATATAAATAGGGAAACCTAAACATTGACTTAGATAATTTACTAAAATAAAATTGCATGCCGATTTTACGGCAAATGTTAAAATCTAAAATTTGATCTACCACCATACTGGCAACATTTATGCAAATAAATTATTTTATTTCTTAAATTAATAAATTAATTCTCCAACCTTGCTTAGTCTTTGGTAAAAGAAAAGGGAAACGTATCATTTTTGTGCACCATACCTCACATCTTTAATAAAAGGTTTAATTGGGCATAACATGAAATAATACTGAGGAAAACATTATTAATAGCGACATAGCCACATAAATTAAACAAAAAACATGCCAATATTAGTGAGTGAAATTAACAATAAGTGTATTAAAAAATAATTACTGCAGTAATTTTTGACATAAAAATACGTCAGCTAATATTCCGATATTTCTTTTATTGCTGACTGTACTTTTATGATATTAATCAAATGTTAATATTATTTAAAACTAAACATAAAACTTACAACTACCTTATCGAAAGCACGATTAAGAAATTCTCAGTTGGTAATAAAATATTGGAACAAATGTCCCTCTTTGGAATTAATTTACCATTAATGTCTTTTATCAAACTACAACTAAATAAAACTAACTTTCCACCTGCAACTAAAGCACTCGTATTCCTAAACGATAACTGACTAGCAAGACATTCAAATAAACTCCTAAATTAACTAACATAGTAATATAAAACTAAACCGAGACGCTTAAAAAGTTACTACTAGGGGAATTACAAAAATAAGTCACTCAATAAGTTCAATATATTAAAATTAAGTTAAAATTACGAAAGGAGGGTGGGCAGGAAACATAGTATCCGTGACGTCACTACCTGCGCGACATCTCATTTCAATTTGGAATACGACGCATTTTGACCATAAAATATACAAAAGTTGTCTATGGTAACATCGCATCTCACGTTAATAACATTGATAACATGAAAAAAAGTATGATGTACCCTATACAAATTATTATATATTGTATGTTAAAAGCGATTAATAAAAGTTAGTAAAACAAAATGCATCATTCCAAATCCCACTGTAATAGATTAGTAGACTAACAAACCCTGAAGCGCGACAGTGAAAGAATGACGGTTGAAACCACAAGCATTAAATATAACCATGAATACATATAAATACAGTTAGTTATTAATAAGATAGCGAAAATGTTTTCATTATACTGGAGTTTTAAATAAAAAAAGGCAATAGAGGATATTTTTTAAACAAATCACACCACAATTTTATCATCTAATACTCGAATAAATGAAAACTGTTAATATTAGGCGAACCATTTGAGCGAAAGCATAGTTTTTAAGTTACAAGCACATTGTATTAGTATTGTTAAATATCAGAATAACTCCACATAAATTAAAACCAGCAAAGTTATCAACAGATATTTTTTAGTTTTAAATAATCTTCTATACTATTATTATAGTATAGTAATTATTAGGAATATTAGATACTGCATTAGTTGAGTGTAGTAAATAGCCATAAGTTTCAAGATAATTTTTCCCTATACTTTGCTGTGTCAAAATAATGGAGATATTCTTACATTGAAGCTAGGAAATGGTTAACAACATTCAAACAAATTGTTATTTGAAACATGTTACTTCAAATACACTTACAAACCATGGTATGTTCGAAATTGAAACACATTTCATTATATACACATTTTTAATTATCTATATCCATTTAATGGTTTAAGTATTTATATGAAAACATAATAGATAAAATGTATTTAGCACTTTGTATTCAATTAAAATACAAACACTATGAACGTATAAAATGGTTAATATCATTGTCAATACCACTTGTAATGATAATGATTTAATTCAGTAATTAGTCAAAGATAACTATATACTCGTATTTAATAGTGTATTCCTATGTATTGTTGAAAAGAAAATCGCCCATAATTATTGTGTATGTTCTATTATTCTCATGGCACATAAAACATGCATTTATCGTATATTGTTTTTCTTCTGTATTTGTATACAGCGTTTTAATCAAGGACTAGATATCACCAAAATATGTCACTGCAAGTTTTATACAATATTAATTTTATATTTAGTTTTTCCGTGAACTGAAACTTACTTAAATTATTTGTAATTACTCTGGATCTAGTTCAAAGATCATAATAACACGGAATAAAAATTGCTAAAATACCTTTTATAAAGTATTCAAATGTATCTGTGACACGAACGTAAATCATGAAATCTTGAAAATATTTCTTACATAAAAAAAGAATAAATTAAACAAAATAACTTACAATGGTTCAACCGTCAAGTCAATCATCGTAGATCACTGCACTAC
>LGAG01000319.1:1327401-1340487 GCA_001278395.1 Lerema accius | reverse complement strand
CGTCATGTTTTTTGGCAATTTTCAACCCCCCCTTAATAATATACCTCGTTTTTTTCGTTGTGATTTAAAAGGTAAACAATCTTGGCACTACTTTTGTTTATTTTATTGATTTAAAAAAATATTTAGAATTATACAGAAATTTATTTTAACATTAAATCACTTTTTAAATCACGACGAAAAAACGAGGTATAGATGGTCAGCATTAAGACTAAAAAATACGAGTGTTTTTTAGTACCTACAAAGAATCTTAATTTCTTTTCTTATACATGTATTTATAAAATACAAGTACAAATATTTAAAAACTTATAGCGTCATCTATTAACACTGAAACAATTGACTTATATTATGTAGATGTCGCTAGTTATTCCCGAGTTTGTAATGTGAAGGACGGTAAAGTGTAGGTGTGACGTACCTGCCCCCCCTCCCCTGGCTCAGGGCTCCCGCTCGCGCTTGACGTCGGAGGGCCCGGGCTGGTCGCGCGGCGGGCTGTCCTGGTGGTCGTGCAGCGTGCGCAGGTGCCGCACCAGGTTGGACTTCACGCTGAACCCCTTGTTGCACAGCCCGCAGATGAACGGCCGCTCGCCTGCGACACACAGACATACAGACACGGATATACAGGGCCGTTTATTAGACGAACGACATCTAATAATGTATAAATAAACGAAAATTTTGTTAATCCCGGAGAGAGACAAAAAAAATTAAACCGTATATTTATTTTTATGCTTGCATTGGATGTAGCACGCGCATAGATGTTATCAAAAATAACGTTATGTACGTAACTCATCGCTTTAGGGCGCGCAGGTGCGCGTCATAGGCGCGGTATTTAAATATTAATGTGTAAAAAAATAACCCTGTATAATTAACATTTTATACCCATAAATAAATAAAATTTTAGAAATTTTCTAGCACCCGATTGCTTCTGACATAGCACAACAATTGTCACCAAACAATAACAACCAGGATCGACTGCTTAACGTGCCTTCAGAAACGGTATTTTGTTTTTTTGCCACTAGAAGCATCGGTCACACATCCACTCCACGACCGCGCCCGCAGTTGCTTAACTTCTTCGATCGCTTACTCTATGCTTAAGAATAAGGAGTAAACAGTCATGTGCAATGAAATGTATACACGTGAAGATTTTCAAAGAAATGGTTACATACGAGTAGTATGAATTGTTAAGTCGCTATTGGTTTTTGAAACTTTCAGAGTGCTCTTTTATTTAAAAATCTGCCTTGTATACATTTAATTGCACATGACTATACATTTTGTATACATTATAATTATATATTATATAATTCCAATCACCTGTGTGCGTACGCAAATGTATGAGCAGCGAGGCGTGCGAGGGGAATACCTTGGAGCAGTGTGGGCACGTCTTGTTCTGCACGCCCTCTGTGAAACGATTGTGACGTTTTGGTGGGGCACTGTTGTTTGCATTGGCCAATTCTAGACAACCGACACCGAACAACATTTAGATAATGGTCCATACAACATGCCACGTGCTTTGCTCTGCTTACACCGCGCCCGGCCAGCTCAGCTCGCCACCTACTACTAGACTACTGTGTACTCTTTGTAACGATTCCATCTACGAGTATGTAACGAGAACGATTTTAAACTTTTATCATCGGTGATACTAAACATTTTAAAGTACTCACGATGTATAAAAATAATTGACAGTGTATAAATCGTGAGTACCCGTTATAGTTTAAACCATTCGTTGGTCTTCCACAACATAAAGAATAATAGTGGGACAAATGATTTTTAAATTTTGTATCTTGGACTTAATATGTATTTTTGCTTTAATAAATTTTAACTTTAATATCCTGTCATTATATATTTTTTGAAACAAACATTTATTTTTAATATGTAATTTATGATTGCTTTCAGATAGTGTTTTGTGTCATAAATATGAAGGAAATTGCATGATGCATTCTTTAAGTTCTCAACAATTTACTGTAAATGTAAATTTTGAGATATATAATAATAATATCACATTTATGTTAAAACACAAATTAATCATCACATTTTAAACACATTTTCTTAACTCATCTGGCCTATCGCAACGACATTCTACAACAAACATTTAGACAACGAAATAGTTTCTTTAGGGAGAGGGGTTTTTTAGAGAGGCGTTTTTGTGAAATTTCACTATTTCATACGAAAATTTTACTACCGGGTGATTTTTTTTCTTTAGGTAAGTATTAAAGGGGAGAGGGTTAAAGAATCCTAAGGGTGGCTGCGACCAGACATGATCTACGACAGCCAAATGGTATCATTACAAAAAGTTCACACATAGTTCAGAGTGTTCATCTATTTAAGGTGCAGTTAAACAAAGCATCACGTGGATTGATAACGTTAACTATAAAACATAACTGAAGTGATTATCATGAGTGTAGCGGTAGTGTAGTGGTCAGCAGCCGAGAGGTACGTACACACGGACAAGCAAATAAATTAAATAAAAAAGGAATAAAAAACTAAACGTCGCGATCGTCGAGAATCAGCCACATAACAACCAGTATTCAGCTATGTTGTATAGTAATATTTATTTATATTATCGTAATTATATATATAAATATTATTAGTACTATTGGCAACAACAACAATGCATTATGGCCCCTTTTGTCTAACACACGGTCACAGAACTTTTTCATGATACAAGTGGTTCATATAATGATGTTTTTAATTTTGTGTCAGATAAATGATTTGTTTTTATGATCATTTTTGTATGACCTATTTAATACTGAAATAAAAACGCGCAGATTGTTCTTCGTAACATAACCTCAAGATAGGGACATTATTTTATTGCTGAAAAATCAGAAATGGGATTTGATTGACATTACATACATTTCCAAGTATGAGTACTCACACTTTGACATTAAAAAATATTTGTGACGAAATTCACTACACATAACACCTAAGACTCGACACAAGCAAACCGGGAATCGAACCTGGCACTTTTTACCCCAATATCAACTGAGCTATGAGGCAATCAAATATAGTATTAAAAATTATAGTACCTAATATATATTAAAAAGTATACGTAAGTCAATACGTTACCTGATTCAGTGTGCGTATTCTGTATGTGGCGGACCCACTCCGCCGGGTTCAGGAAGTGTTTCTGACACAGGTCGCAGCGCAGCAGAGCCATGGAGTCGTCGTCGCTGCTCTGTACCGACAATATTCATACTTATGACATAGAAAATAAGGTTCAAAATTCTTAAAAACATTTTACGTGTAATTTTAAATATTAAAGTTAATAAGGGGTCGTTCAATTATTGCATAACGCAATTTGGAGGGGGTCTTGTAAAATGTTATGATGATGATGATGTATGTAATGAAGAGGGAATCGAACAACGCGCTACGTAACATTGGTTGTTGCCAGACAAGAAGGAACATTAAATTACTAGCATTGGAACATTACATAGTCTCTATGTATATATAGTCTGTATAGTGTAGTGTGTTGTACGTACATTGGAGCGCAGCTTCCGTTTCCTGGAGGTTTGGTCTCCGTTGGAGTGTCCCTGCACGTGGCGCACCCAGGCCGCCGGCACCGTGAACACCTCCGCGCACAGCTCGCACGACAGCGGGCTGTAGATCTGACACACACACACACACACACATACTGTTAGTACACTGTATACTGTGACTAATAGTTCACACACACATAAGGATACAAACAAGGGCGCGCACACGCACGCACGTACGCAAGGACGTACGCACGCACGGACGGACGGAGAACAATCGGTCAAGCCGTTTCGGCTGTAGAGCGTGACCAACGAAATACACATATATACCTACATACATACTATATACATACACACGTAAATACATTATGTACCTATACAAAACGTTAAAAAATTAACACCTTCCTTATGGCTACAATAGATCATGTTTGGTAAAAAGGGCATTAGGGTACTTTATCCTAACCTCAATATAGAGAGACTAACAGTAGTTAAACTCTGTTTCTGATACCTACACTCAGCACTCACACATCCTTACGATTATGTTCTAAAACACATCCGAACCGGAACCGAAATCCGTGTCTGTACACAAATGTCTATCAGTGCGTTATTCGAGCGCACACACTATAGAGTTTTACTACTGTTAGCCTCTCTATATTGTTTCCTAACACTCTCTATCAGTATGTCGCAGTAGTCTAACAATGACCATGACTCCAACCCACCAGCGTATCATCCTCGCTGTCATCATCAGCCGGCTCTGGCTTCACACTGAGCTCGTTGTGGAACATCTCCGCGATGGACTGGTCCGTGTCCTCGATGCTCTTGGTGTCCCACTCCACTGGCTCGTCCTTCACGCTCACCTCTGTGGAGTCCGGCTCGCGGGTGCTTTGCCCTGACTTCTCTGGTACACAGATATAATATATATATTAAATATACACTTCATAATTTTATTATATTAACATTTTATTATATTGACACTTAACTAGGGGTATATACGATCTTTAACATTAAATAAATATTATACACCCTATGGTAAAATTACTTGTGTTGGATAGCATGAATAAAACAGAATCACAAGGACAAACACCAAGACAGACAACAACAATAAACACAACGACAACAGTAATAAAAATTCATCATCCAGTTCCACATTGCTGAGCTGAGAATCAAACCCAAAACCCATAAAAGGGCAGTTCAGCGTGGTGACCATTGTGTCATACAAACAATAGCATGTTGATCAATAGTCATCTACTAATGTTTTCAACTGTAAAATAAAATAACTTACTTGAACTAACAGACGCAGTATCATTATCATCTGTATTATCCTTCTGTTCCTCCTTTCCTTCCTGTTCCATTGGTTCAGTCTTTTGCCGTTTCCCATATTTCCGTTCCACTCCGGTTTTCCGCAGAATCCGTGGCGCAGGTACGTCGTCAGCTACGTCATCAACCAACGACGTGGTTGACGCAACCGTGATGGTTGACACTGTGGTAGCCACTGATGTGACCATACTGGCTTCAGAGGTTGCCGCTGGGGCAACAAGAATTGTCTGGCCCTTAGTACCTACTGGTCGAAGATTGGCCGCTTGCGTAGTCCCGTCGGCGGTCTTTATAAATACCAATTTTGGGGGTCCATGGAGGAACATTGATCTGTAAAATAAAAATCAGAGGGATCAGAAAAGAATCATCAACAAGTATAAACTGTAACAAGAGTAATGCCATAGTGAAATATAGAACCTTAAATGTTTATATAATTATGTTTATTGGGAGTAATAATATTTAAAGAACAACATGACAATAAATAATTTCAGTTACATTTTGATAGTAACTATGAGTATTAAAAATAAAGAATAATAAAAAGATTGATTTCATAAAACAGACCATAAATTCCTCTATATGGGAAAAATAATGCATAAAATCATAACAAACACTTTTGTTATTTTTCTTTACAATCTTTGCTAACCCTGCAACATGGGAATAATGTTCATATAAGAAATATTAAACTTCAAAAATATTTACCTTTGCAAGCTAGCCGAAGTCTGAACAGAGGGACTGAAAGCTTTAATAAGTTTATCATCTTTCTTCATGGTAATCTTCTGTATTTCATCTGGTTTCTTGGCCGGTTGAGCCGGTTTGCTGATGCTGGCCTGAGCTATGGGGACCACCTGGGTGATCTTCTCGGCAGGTATGCAGTCCCCACCGGCTTCGTCTCCTTGCCTCCATAAACCTCTGATCTTGAGAGTCTCTCCCGCTTTTAATACTATGTCTAGGATTTCATTTGAAACTGTTGTTTCACCTGTTGAAAAGGCAATTAATTATTTATTGTGTAGATACAAAAACTATGTTCATTAAAGGATGCACAGAACAATTTATTAAATTTTGATTCCCTAACTTAATAGACAAAGAAGGAAAATATAAAAACATTATGTAGTGATTGTTTTCAATCAGTCATATTACTACTTTCTTCATAATTTGATAGGCTATTATAAAATTTGTAAAATTACCTAATGACAGGTGTTAATGACCACTTATGAGCATTTTACAGATCAGTCGAGATGTTGATAGAACAACAACAAACATGGTGTTTACCTTTAAGTGTGTGTATAGAAATAACCTATAAAAAACGAAAGTCCTAATAATAAGTTTATTATTCAGTCACAGAACACTGTTTACAAACATTCACTATCTAGGCAACCTAGGCTTTACTAGAAAACAAACCATCTTATGAAAACATCTCAAACACATTGTATCTTATTGGAATTCTCCTATCATAACAAACAGCACAGGATTTAATTTATCAGACATAAGTTACTGATGAAGTTGAAATTAAGAATCTTAAAACTTACCTTTATACATATACTCCACGAGAACCTTTAGGGCTTTCGTAGTGACCTCTGCAGGTAGAACCACATAGATCATTCCACCCATCCGCGTGACGGCGCGCTGGCTGTCGAACAGCGAGCTCAGGTAAACGCTGCACGAGCTCAAGATGAACTTGTGAGCCGGGATCTGCGACCCGTCCAGGGTACACAGCACCACGTCTGTGAACCGCTCCGACCGCAGCAGAGCCGCGAGAGACCCGTTCATATGCGAACTGTGCGAATGCCATTTCAACTGGTATGTGTCCGTCGAAGTCATCTTCGCGTTATGTCCTCACTTCACATCCCAATATCTGCACGTAACATCATCACTTTATTATCATCGTTATAGTTTGTTTACATCGCGACCTAACCAAACTTCAAACTTTTGTAACTTGGCTTGTAACAACCACTACTACGATATTATGTCCCGCACATTTCAAACTCGATTGTTACTCGAAAAGTGAGAACGTTAAGTAGGAAGGAAAGGTCTATCGATTTTGTGACGTTTCGAGGTTCCGAACAAGCTCATCGAGAAATCGGTGAGTTTAAGTACAATAGTAGGATCTTATTACAAGCGCAATAAAAATGCAACGCCATTCATAATTTTAACACCGGAAATGACAAAAAAAAATCTATAGATTAAAAACATTTTGCAAAATTTTAATTATAATTTCAATCACGTATTTATCTATGATTTTTTTTTATAAAAAAATAAAAAAAAAACAAATTACCTTTAGATAGGCGAAGGCTAATAAAGCGATCGACCGTTGACGATCTTCTCTACCCCCATGACGCGTTTATAACAACAAAATCCAAAAAAAATGTTTGTATCGGCGTCGGAACAGAATGGTTGCGCGCACCCACCGCTTGCGACCCTCGGATCTGGTGTGCGGCGGCTGCGGCTCCTAAAATCGATGGCGGTGGTATTGATTTAACGCGAAGAGCGGGGTTGCGCGTTTATCTCATCGATCCATGGCATGGGAGTCGCCACGCGGCGTCGGTCGGCGCACGCCTGCGCGCAGCCCGCGGGGCGCCGCCTTCCGCATCGCCCTGCGCCCTGCGCCACCCTGTTCACGCGCAAATTGCTTTTATTCTATAGATACGTATACATTGCTAGTTGCTACCCCACACCCTAGCATGCAGTCTAAATCAAAATTGACATGACAATGCACAAAGAAACAAACCGTAACTTGAGAAAAACGGGATGATTTTTTATAACTGAAAATAGCCACACGATTTATACACTTTTTTGAAGTAAAATACTGTACTTATACAAATTTATTTTAATGTAGTTAAAGATGTATGAAACATTAATTTTTTGAAAATAATTCAATCGTGCGCAGGTATGGGCATCAATTTGTTTTCAACGTTTCGATTTAGGTATATTTAATTCAAATTTGTTAAATTAAAAAATACCTGTATGTAGACGCTCTCTTGATAACAATGACCTCAAATGAATAAAAAAGTAGGACTTGTATCCCTATCCTGAGAGAATTTCAGGGCGCAGTCGAAATAGGTACCTACAGTCTTTTTTTTTACTTGTCCAGTTGTCCTATTTAGCAGGCATTACAAAAACCTTGTCAAGGAAATCATATCATATTTTTACGTTATTCATATTTTTCCAGTGATGTTTAAGTGATATCATCACTTCAATATCACAAATGCTGAAATATTTTGTTTTAAAAAAAATTAGACAAGCTAAAAAAACGCACTTTACCAAAACAGGCATTACAATAGCCAAGCAAACATCAACTTATATGTATGAGGTACGTTTATAAAGATGTAAAATCGGAAGATGAAAATACTGGGTACCTACGTTTAGAATACGAATTTCTGCAGTTGCATCAGCAATCATGAGAATATAATTTTAAATTGTAAAAACGGGAGACGTCGTCAGCAAGGCAAAAAAGAGTTAACGATCCTAGAATACTGATACATTCCTAGTAATTATTGTATTATTATTTACTATCTTTTGAGCTTTACAGTTTTCTAAAGATATTTTTAATAATCTTAAGATCCATTCACAAGAATAGCCGTCACGCAGTTTACCTATAGTGACTTTCCGTTGAGCGATTAGATTAGTCCCAGGTTGGATGCCCGGCCCGGTCGGGGAAGTCATTTACATCGTCAATAAGTGATGAATAACGTTTTATGGTCTTATTTCTATGCTTTTAGGACAACTGCAATATTGATGATTTTTTTACGATTTTTTTATTTGTTTACAATTTATTTGGTTAAAGAAAATTATATTTAAACCAATGCATACAGACGGTTGCTCCCAATATAAAAAATGCTTTTATATTTAAATTCATTAATTTGTGTCCTGACGATGCCTACCTATTACCTATGTTATACATAATGTTCCTTAAGTTCTTTCCCATGCAGGTACATGAAAGTGCACTCAAGTGTAAAACTGCGCGAGTAACAGGCGGCGGCGTTGGAGGGTTGAAAGAGATTGGAACAGTCGTCTATTTGAAGGTGCATTAACTTGGAAAGTAGACTCTTTATAAAAGAGTTCATTCAGAACTTATTAAGTGGAAGTTGTAGTCCGTTCTGATTAAATAAAAGCGACTATAATTATTTATACTTGTTGCATGTGTAAGTGTGCTTAAAATTTAGTTCGATAATTTTGTAACTTTATGTTTTTACATGTAAATGTAACTACGAAGGTTTAGCATCAAGACTACACCAGTTTAGCATTAAGACTAGTGAATGCAGTCTAGAACATAATATTGTTATCCAGCCCAAAATTACCCTCTTAAGACATAAAATTCATTTTCAACACCTATTCACTTCCTAATCAAACTTCTTCGAAACAAATTCGAATACAGAAATGCAAAATCTTAGTGGTGTACGCGCATGAATTGCTTCTTAATCTTTAACTTGTTTTGTAACAATATCTGCATAATCAAAATATCAAGTAGGTAATATAGATATCCATAAAATATCTGTTGCAAATATCAGAATCATAATTTTGACGAAGCATTCAGCACAATGTGCGTTGTCGCTACGTAGCATTCAATCGATTTCTTCTACATAGCAATAGGTAGTATCGTGGTATGTATACAAAGGAGGGATGGACGCACATAGAGCTGATACAGTACACAGTACAGCGTAAGTACAGCCATGGATGGAAGCGGGGTGCCGGGTGCGTTGCCACAGAGTAGGTACTCTGTTATTGCGTGGGTGCGGCAATCGATACCGCTGCGCACGCGATCCGCGCAAACTCGCACTACGTCGCCACTTTCTCATGTTCGAATAAATATAATAACCATAGAACGTAGCGATATTCTCTAAGGTTTATTTATATAAATAAACATTTATCATAATAATGTCATTGGACGTATTAGTATTTTTTATTATTGTTTCTTTTTTGATTCTATATAAATACTGTTCATTTGAAAGATATTATGTTATCTCAGTTCCTTTTTTTTGAATATCGAAGTAAGTATACTTATAGGTATTTTCTATTGTTTTTTTACGTTTTCATTTTAAGGGCGGAAAAGACCCCTGGCTTCGCGTGGCGCTAAGAATGATTATCTGTAGGTACTACACATCATAGGGTTTGTATGTCTTTATGTCTAGAACCTTATACATGTTGTTACCCAGTCACAATAGTACCTAATAAGAGCTTTGGTTTATGTAATTCTTCCAATAATTTTCAATTTTTAAAAAGTAGAATAGCGGTGTATGATCGCATCTTAGAGTGATTGGTGCGTTAAAAATTTAAATGTAGATAGTTGGAATTCGACGAAAGAATACCTACATGTAGATGAGCCGATAGCCCCAGGTTTCTGTGTCCTGCTGCTGCAGTTTACTGGATTGTGTAGAACCCAGTTTAATCTACAAGGAGATTAACTGATGCCACGTATTTCATGGCCATTTTCATGTTTAAATTCCCTACATCGTTATATTTTCATTTCATTGTAATCAACATAAGGCTCCCGCGCGCCGGCCGGGCCGAAGGGAAAATAAACGTGGAATAGAATGTATTAAATGCGTTGACACGCGCGTCGCTTCGTGATAACGTGCGAAGAATGTCGTGTAAAATGGCCCTTAGGACCGTTCAATAAAACTCAAAATTGTATAATTTTGAATTGGTGGTGTAGTTTATGATTCATTTATTTAAAAAATCCCATGTATTTCTTGCCTATCTTCTACTTTATCAAAAATACAGTAGAAAAGATTTTAAGATTCAAGTTTCTGATTTGTATCAAGCCCTGACTTAAAGGTCTCACATCCAAGCCATTAACCTTATTAAAAAATATATATTCTAAATGACAGTGACAGTGCGTAGATTGATAATAGTGACTTTGTCATTTCATTATTGACATTGACAATAACATCTTGGCGATGTGGGGTTTTCGTGTGTTGTTGTTCCAATAAAAATAATAATTTTCTCATAATATTAAGTTGATCAATAAGAAAACGCAAGATATGGCGACTCAAAATAAGTCAATGACGCTGTCCGTGGACTTAAACAACTTTATATACGGCGTTTCGAGACGTAATTTCCAAAATGCACCGGACCTAACCAAAATTGGCATCACCTTACTAAAGTCATTCCCAGCGGCGAGGGATGCGGTCCTTGAATACTTCGCGATGGTGTTTCATGATGCTGTTAATGTTCATATCAAACAGCTGGACTACGAGGTATGTTAGTATATCATTGTACTCGATAATATAAAGATCTTAGAGTGATCGAATCTTCATCATTGTATGAGGGTACCAAGGCGGTAACCTGAGGGATGTTTAGGGGGTTAAACACTGTCTTTAAACTATAATTTCTTAAAGAGAAGTGGCAATTTTTAAGCTTAATGCCACTGTATTTCCTTATTGATAACAAACAGACAACAAACATTACCTTCAAGAAACTCCATGTTTCTTTTCGCAACTGGCGATGCTTCTAGGCTCTAGTATGCTTCTCTTTCTGACTCCAGCAATGTGATTATTATTATTTTGATATTGTAATATATGTATTTACTACATAATATTATGTATTTTCATAACATGATGTTATAAGCAACTCTTGCTTATGCGAAGTTATGGTTCACAGACAGATCCCAGTGCAACTGGGTCTATGGAGAGTGTTAGCATGATAGGACCAGAGCTGTGTAGCCTTGGAGAAGCATGGGCACCCTTCATAGCACCTTGGTGCATCAAGCTGATCATGGATATTGCTACCGATAAAGCTAATTTGCCAAGTGAGTCAATTGGTTATAATTTTCTGGTATGTTTTATAAGTGAAGAATGCAAATTGTAATATATATTCTTATATACTCTTCAGTCCATTATAAGAGTGAATAGGCTTTTTTTAAGTTAGTGGGCCCCTCAGGGCGAGTTGAGTGTCATTATTGACACTCAGTTATTGAGTAGTGAGTTCATTGTCACTTACCATCAGATGAGATTGTAACTTATTTTAAATAAAAAAATAGCTAAACCGTTTATGGTTATTTTCTAATAATAGACAGTTGATTGCTTATGTCAGTTATTAATTACAGATTCAGTCCTACAAAACACAGAACCAGTGAGAGTTTTGCTTGACATCACCACTCAAAATTTGACCCTATTGAATGCAGAGGAGAGAGCAAAATGCATTGACATGATGCTTGGTAAGTATACAACAATAGTAACTTATCTGGAAACAACAGAAAAAAAGAGTTCTCTTATAGTCACTCAACTTTATCTTGATCTAATCAAAATTTTTTGTATAATGACAAATGTCGAAATACATAATTCACAATAATTAATTCAATATATCTGATACAATTTAGTAGGGTATGATTTCATAGTTTAGAATAGATCCTGGGTTTTTAACCTGGGGGTAATCACCTCCCTGGGGGTAAATAGGGGGGTAACAAAAAACTTAACTGTTAGGATTGTAACATAAAAAAATACTGAAAATTATTTTTTATTGTTTTTTTTTGGTTACATGTTAAAGACGGTGAAATAAAATCAGTTTTCTTCATAGGTCATAGGGTTAACAATATTGAAAAGATTAGGAACCAGTTTAAGTAATGCTAATTTATTAATTTTGATCCTTGTTTACTGATCAGAGTGTCGAGCATGTTCATGGGCGGTGGGGTGGGTGGGGCGCGCGGAGCCCGCGTTGGTGGCACCGAGGGCATTGGCGCTAGGAGCCGACGCGGCGCGCGCTGTGCTGGCACACCTCGCCTCGCATCCGCCCGCCCTGCGTCATGTTAGGGCGGCTCTTGTTGATCTGTTTAATGTAAGTACTTTGCTACCATAAGTATCTGTTTTTTTATTGCTTTGTTCAAGTAAATATTGTTTAAAGTAATTCTGTCTGTTATTAAGAGGTGTCCAGTTTAGTTACCGGTTAGTAAGTATGTTTTCGTAAATATGTTGCCATATAAGATTTTATTACCTTTTTATTACCAGTTGATGTAACTTTAGTTTTTTATTCTTTTAAACGCTCGAGTCGCCACTAGTAACCCTTCAATCCCCGACCACTTGGGGAAACATTTACCTGCCGCGAGTATGGCCGACGCGATGCTGCTTAGATCATCTGTCATAGATGCAACGGCCTACTATACTAGTTGTAGTTAGTTGTTTCAATGGAGGTCATGTAGTGAAGTATTTTGTTCCAGGAAGCCATAAGAGAAGACAGCAAGAGCGACAAGAAGCGCGAAGTGATACCGTATCTGCTCAACCTGGCCTCCAAATCTGATATTGTGTTAAAAGCGCTCATTCAGGATATCGAAAATACACGTGAGAAATCAGACCTTTAGATTATGCTATGTTGTCAA
>LGAG01000319.1:1297383-1311837 GCA_001278395.1 Lerema accius | reverse complement strand
TCTTCACTACTATACGTGAATGTTAATTTGCAAATGACATTGTAAAAAGGCAGAGTTTGATAACATTATTTGGGAGTTTAAAAAAAAAATTTTCACCACAAATTGATATTTAATTGTTATTACAGATGATAAACCAGAGGATGTACAAATGTTTCAAGAGTTTCTCAAGAAACACGTCAAACCAAATAATATGGGTCACAGTAGCGGCAGTAACTCATAACAATAGTTTATTGTAAGTGTAAATAAATTGTAAAATAACTTAAAATAAGGTAGGTAACTTTAAAAGAATCAACTCAATGTTTTTCGTACAAGCTGACGACGTAACTTTAAAAGAATCATGTTTTTCGTATAAGCTGACGACTTTTGTTTTTTTTTTTTTTATTGTAACCAGAAGACCGGGCAGACGTTGTTTTATAACTTTATTTTTAAAGTTTGCTTGGACCATTAGTTTCCCTATTAGGTACTCCCTTCAATTTTCATGAATGTTACTCTAGTAAATACTTATAGTATTGTACAAACTTTTGCTATGATGGTGTTTCAAAATTCATATTAAATTATGTATTTCGAAATGAGACTAGGAGTTCCGTGTAGTTCAAATATTAAAAAAATATAAATGTCATAGAATTGTTGCATGTTGACTTATTTTACCATAGATACTATAAGAGAACATTAAGCAGACTAATTTGAATGAGAGTGGCCTAAAATGTATTTTGGGAGTCGAATCCGGATCTTCAATAGGCAAGCATGAAACTATAAGGTTATTGAGTCTACTTTGAGAATGTCTGCTTGTATGAAAACATAGTGTGCATACACCTTAAGATTTTATATATGAACTTAAATATAAGCCATTGTTTAAGCAAATAAATTATTTTATTATAACACTAATCCATTAAAAACATAATAGATATCACATTATTTTCATATAGAACACAAATTTGTAATTCGTTAAAAATATAACTAAAATCACAACAAAAGTAGTATTTACGTTTTAGCTATTATAGGGATTTAAAAGATAGCCCTTATTTTTAGAATCGAAAAATAAATTAAATATATCTTATATATATGTATATAAACAAATACATTTACTAAATAGTAAAATTAGTAAGTATTACCTAAATGTGACATTATGCTTCCGATATACAGATAATAATATGATAATAATGTTAACAGAATTTTCTACATCTCATATTTTAACAGGTGTATAAACAGCTAAGTTAATTCCCATTCCAAATTATTCTGATACATTTATCATACAAATTATCATAATAATATCGAAGTTATTATTTAAATTTAATTATTTCACATGACATGTTATAGGTACATTAATTTGCTCGACACTTGAATAAACTAGTACATAATTAAAAAAAATATACAAATGCAATTATTTTTATCATCATGAATCAGAATAATAAAATTTAAAATCATAGACATTTTGAATTAGATCTTTTAATATCCTATTATTGGTATTAGGAGACATTTCATATTAAAAAAAATTCAATAATAATTATGAATTTTCAAAATTTTGAAGTGAATTGTAATGTAACAATCGGGGACAAAATTAACATTTAACTTACCGTAAAGACATACACAGATGAATTAACCCTTAAATTTATTAATAAATAACTATATAAATAGATTTATTGAGCACTAAAATAACAGATTCATTCATATTCGTCCTGATTATTAAGTACATAGTATTTAAGTAATTTTTTTGGTAAAACATGGAGGCCTACAATGTTATGTAAATTGGTTAACAATTCCCAGAATAGGTGTGAATGATTATGTAGGATATAAGATGATTTAAGTAAAGCTGCTCTACAAAAAGTAATCTTATTACTATTAAAATAAAGTCCTCTTTTATATGTCATAAATTGCATTGATTGAATAATACAGTAATATTAGTATTTTATACTTTTGGATTGTAATTACAAATTGTAAGTGCAGATCCATGCTTGTATAAATAAAATAAGTTTAATTTAGTGTACTAGAAACATTTTGAGTGACAAATTTTAGGTTATGAAAATTTCATTAAAATGTTTTTCTTGAAACATCTACATTTTAATGGCAAGTATCTTTAAATTAAAGAACCTTTATATTAATTAAATTGAAACCAAAATAATCATATCCTACACAAACTATTGCAGTCATATAACGGATTCATAAATCATACGATTACAACACTAACTTCAATGATTGTATACGAGTGTATACCTCTATGGGCTATTTGCACTAAGAAACCATTCAAAAAATTACGTCACACGTATTTTATCATCTTCTGTCCTTGTCATACAGTCACATACGTCCTGTTCTGGCGTGACGTCACTCGTTATGCAATTTTATTAAACTTGTCATGAAGTCGACATAATAAAAGGTTTGGTTTGGAATTTAACTGTAGTATAAACTCAAATAGGTCTATTATAAAGACATGTCATATTATCTGTGTTTCTTTCGCACATTGGTTTTGTTTAAGGGTAAGAACAAATGTGACGTCACGAAACGTACGACATGTAACCTTGTCAAACTATACAACTCTTAACGTGTAACACAATTTATGAATACTTACATGAAATTAACTAATGTATATGCAGTTTACATGTATTATCAAAGTCGTAGTTATGTGTGTGGTGACCATTAGCGTGGGGGATGCCGCGGCCAGCGCGTTCCAACGCTGGGTCAACGAGCCTCCACGCAGGCTCGTACCCCCCCTTGCTGGCCAACGCTGGGTTAGGAACTGTGTTATCTGTGCTGCCTATTGATGTGTAGCTAGAATTATAGAAATATGGATAAGAGGGTAGCAGATAAAATTGTTGAAAGAAGTACTGTCAGTTTTTTCCTTTTTTACATCAGGCAGTTTAAGCTGTAGGGCATGCTAAAGAAATGGACATACATACATACGCTTGAAAAACATTACTCGCCTTCTCTCGCAGTCGGGTAAGAAAAGACTACTAATTTATCAGAAAACAAAAAGTACCCACATTTTCTGAAAAGTAGTCAAATTGTAGTATAAGTTTATAAATACTTACCCTTTGTCGTATAAGCTACAATATATGACTTGTCGTTGTAGTATATAGCTCCAAATCTGGTGGTAGCTCCAATTTAGTAGTGGAGAGACTCGCATCACTTGGGGCCACCCTGGATCTGTTTTCTGGAAAAAATAATTAAGTATTTCATATTAGACTGTTCGTAAACTGACTTCTTCAAGCAAAAAGCTCGACAATAGTACTATCTACAGCAGTAACAGCATCTACATAAACCTTTTCACTATTGTTACCCCTGTGACCTATGAGGAAAGATTTTACCCTGGCTTTAAAATGTTACCAAAACCCACAAAACAAGTCACTTTTTTCTTCTTCTTCATCTTTTTAAACATAGGTTCTTATATATACGAGTAAATAGGAAGATGTAAGAAATGTATCCAACCTGCATAAAACTTAAATTTTCACTAAACGGATCCGTTCTTCTCGTGCCCATGAGACAAACTTTAAGTTTCTCATCTTTTAGTATCCTCTCTAATGCTTCTCTTATTTCTCCATCAACTACCGTCAATTCCACTCCATAGGTTTCTTGTATTTGTTCTACGAAATCTTCTATTTCATTAAAAGGTTTTTTCGATCGAATGTAAACTACTTTGAGATCCTTTTGGATGTCGTCCCGTTCGTAGATTTTCTTCAGAATATTTATAGTAATGTCTAATAATACTGTGCAGTCTTTGCCTCCGTTAAATGATAGAAAAACTTCGTCGAGGTTAAACTGTTTGAAGCATTGTGTTAGAACCTGAAATAGATAAAGATATTTGATATGCAGACGTCATTGGGCGAATGCCAAGTGATACGTTAGCATCGTTAAATGAAATAGGTATCAAATTGGCTAGGTTAGGTCGCTAACGTATCTAGAATTGAGGTAGGTAGGTACGTGAAATCTAGGTGTCTTCATATATGTGACAGGTAGTCACTCGAGGGGGATTTCATGGTTAAAATCCCACATAACCCGGAACCATAGGGTTCGGTTATCTTCCTTCGATAAAAGATAGTTATTTTTTTTGTTAAAGAATGAGACAACTCATCTATTATTGACTTTCTTAAACAAATTTAAGTGTTCGAAAGACGGAAAGACACAATCTGCATGTGATAAGAGTAATACCTATCAAACATTTGTGTTTGCATGTTGTTTTTTTTACTGACTTGGCAGTTTTAAGTACTATTAATTACTAGGTATAGTAGTGACTACCCATTTATAATTTGCTATAAAAAACGGAAATCTACTGCAACTTGTATTTAAAACGAAAAATATATACAGTCGATAAATTAAAGATGCCTTGTTTTTGGCCTTAAGAAAAGCAGCCTCGTCATTATTTTTTTACGTTGTCAAGGTTGAGAGTTGGCAAATGTTTTACAATATTAAGGTCGTATTTAAATTTCGAAGTAATAAGAAAAAACTAACCTTGGATATGACGACACATCTTATAGAATACCTTCTACGGTATACCTACAACTTTCATACCAAATTAGTCATCTCTAAATTGATAATAATATGGATAGATGGGAAAAGAAAAGATGAATAAAAATGTCAACTTATGTATCATCGGTCGTTACAGGGCTTATAATGTTACCTCCTTTTTATTGAGAATATACAGCATATAATGAATGTGCGAATTGACCAAGATAAAACATTATCAAACTCATTAAGTGCAGTTCTAAGATATGAAAATTTCATCACGACATTTCTCTTTAGCGAAGCAAGCGATAGGAATCTATAACAGTGCGTTTTTGCGTCGCCAGCATACATTGTCAGGCTGTATTTGTATGAAATTAAACGAACGTACGCGTGACGCGCTTTAAATGCGGTTGTATTGATGTAAACGTGTGACGCTAGTTCAAAAAGTGTCTTATGCAAATACATGAAGTTAAAAGTTATGTTACAATAGTCATTGGAAAGTAAAAATTAAAAATACCCTTTTATTTTAAGGTACCAAAAGTTAATTAACATAATTTAAAAGTTAATATTACTTAATTCTAACTAAAAAATAAAATAGCAACCTGTTCAGTCTCTTCTAAAACAGCTGATACATCAACCAGATCCATAATTTCCTGCGTCATGTTTTTCGTATGTTACTGCAAAATTGATACACAACTGTTAGTCTTATGCTCTAAGGAATAAAGTCGTACATTGAATGGTTCCAGCTAAATGAGACTTGTCACTGCCACGTCTTTTTGAGTACTATTGCAAAGCTACAGTAATTTACAGCAAGTAATACGTGTTTTCCTGTCAATGTGAATAGTGACTTATTAACTGAAAGCCGATTGTGCTCTCAAGGTAAAATATACAGAAAATAAACACATGAGAAATTGAAGTACTGTAACTATAGAATTAATTTTCAGTTTCTTTTATTCATTTTTTCTGGGATACAAGTAGTATTGTTCTTATTTTTTGACATTTTGTCTAGATTTTTTTTATAATGTTATTTACAAGGTAATTAACTTTGAAATTGAAACCATATTATGGCTTTGAAATTTAATAACATAACGGTTGGTGGTGACCACTCTCCAAAAAGCTATAGTTAATCACTTAAAAAACTTTTATGTTATTGATTGCTAATGAAGTATTAGTATGTTATTTAAATTTTAACCAAGTTTATCTGTAGTAATTAATGTCTGAAACGTAGTTTCATGGCTACAGATTATATAACTTAACCAGTCTGAATTTTGTTAGAAACGATTACATTGTTAAGAAACAATATTGCTCTATTATCACTATAATGTTTATACCTAATAATAATATATGGGTCAACATGATCAATGTAGTTGATAGTGTTCAATATTGAACTGAGATAAGAGGTTATACAAGTGTGGAGGGGTTCTTGGGGTAACTTTGCTTATTTCGTAGAATTAGTGCATAAGTTAGAGAATTTTACTACAAGACTTATTAATGTCTGTTAGATAATTTAGTCTTTGAAGAACTAGTATTCGAAAAAATTAATATGTCATTTCATTTTTGATTACAATCTGTAGTCATAAATGGAAGCATGAGTAATATTAATCATTGATCAAATACTGATTACATTGTACTAAATATACTGTACAACGTATGAAGTTCATGTTTGATTTAAAGTGTTTTAAAAAATAAACTAAAATTATTTCTTATAAAAATTTTATTCTTAAAAAATAACATTTTAAAACATTCTCAAAATAGTTTTTTATAATGATATTTAACTATAAGTAAAATTTTTATCTTACAGAACAAAGTACCCTTATATCTTAAGTGTGAAATGAAATATAATTACAATTAATTACATTTATAGTTTCATTTTAACACACACACACTTCTAAATGTCAAATTTAAAAAAGAATCACTCTGTGGTACTTTCCACACATTTTTTCTTTAGTGGTGGTTCACTTTCTTCCTGATTACTGGCAACTCCAAACAATATATCCTTAGTTAATTTTAGTGATACTCTCATCATGTCCTTTTTAGGTGCAACATTTCTGACAAAAGCAACATTCAATATTTCCGATGTTACATCTTGCCCAATGTTATCTATCACCTTCTTTTTAGATGCTCCTATTGTGTCTTCTTCAGTCACAAAACAGTATACGTAAACAACAATATCAAGGTTAAAATTATCCAGTAAACTTTTATTGTCAATTAAACCTTTGAAATATTTTAAGAACTCCACAGCTAATGCTGGCAAGTTCATAGTCACATGTATTTTAGCGTTCAAAGGTATATTTTCTTTGCCTGTGCAACAGTCTTTTATGAAGTCCTTAAAGATTTTACAAATAAATTCTTGACCATCTAGATTGTATGTTTTGATTAGAGACATATTTATACTGTTGTGTTTTGCATTATAATTTAATGCCTTAAATGATTCTGGATTGAGATCATTAGCAAATACTCTGCATTTTTTCCTAGCAGCTGGCACTGCAAATGGTCCGACACCAGCGAAAACATCAAACAAAATATCATCTGGCTTTAAAAACTGGAGGATTCTCTCATGTTCTCTACCGAGCCGTGGATTCCAGTACACCTTTGAGAAATCAAACTGAAACTTGCAATTATTCTCCTTAACCGTTACTAAATAGTCTTCATCACCGGCTAATAACTCCAAATTAATGTTTCTGAATGTATTATCTATTGTATGAATTTTGTTGACCACTGTTCTACACGTTTTAATCTTGTCTATCAACACTGCACCGATAAGTGACTTGTATTCGAGCAGATGGTCTCGTAAGTTGAGGTGAATGATGTGGCCAATATGTGAGAATCCACTCACAGTTTCTGCACCCTCCGGTAATACTGCTTTGAATATATCATCATACTTAAAGTTTTCGTACGTCAAGTTTATGTCCTTCTGGTCCAGGTTGTCTTCAGTGACGGCATGCTGGCTGAATAAAACACGATCGTCTTCAGGTATATCGCACCAGCTCGTAACTTTTGCAGGATTCAGGATGATATATCTATCAAAAGGTTTGTATTCTTCGCTTAAATGTTGCACTGGTTTTAAGTTCTCCAGTTTGAGAACGTAGGGCTTGCAAATAGGCATAATACAGTTAATTTTTTCACTTTGTAACTTCAGCGTACATACTTTAATGTTACAACAAAATTTCTCACGATCTAATTGTTTCATTCCACGCACAGTATCCGGTAATATGATAACGTTTGAAAGACTCGCCATTCTTAAATTAAAAATGCGAAAAAAACCTCGACAATTACCGAAAATCATTACACGTGAGAGAGTTCGTAAGTATGCATTTTGTACTAACCTATAATTTATAGGGCCCATGCAAGGAAAGATGAACTTTGTTAGATGAAAATGTTACACTTTTAATTCAAAATAATTGAGAACTTTACTGATATATGAAACTCAGAATTTTATTATGTATTAATCAGAATACTAGACGTTTCAACTTTCCACTTTGACTTTGAACTGAAGTTAAGTGAAGTTGAAGTTTGAGCTTGAGGTTTGTTTTCGTAAAAATGTTTAGTGAAGAGAAGACATTGATGTTGACATTGAAGTTTGACTTTGACATTTATCTCTCCGCCGAACATTTTCCAGGCAGCTTTAGCAAAGAGTATTTTAAGAATTATGGCTAACGTACACTTATATAGTCGACTTGTAGTAGTTTCACACGTACAAATCTTTTAGCTAGATCGACAGACAAACTGATGGGTGGACATACTATAAGGAAATTATCCATAATAGTTCCGATTTTGGTAGGGAACCTTAAAAAGTATATTTTAGAAGTGATACTACCGCTGGTTTGTATTTTTTTTTCAAAAATAAAAGTTTAATTGTGTTTTTTTTAACATAATAATTTAATGGGATAAAACTGTTTTGTATCGAATAGGAGATATCTAGATGGTATCATTAAACTACGTAATGGGCTATAATGTACCGTACGTTTTACACCCCTGATTCTTTATCCTTTAGTGTGAAGGCAATTATTGTAAGGGTTGGTGAGTCGGTCGGTTTGTGTAAATATAAATTACCTATTAACATTTTATTTACTTAAAGACTTATTTAGGGAATGTGTAAAAATTAACCGTTTAAAATTTAAATATTGATCAATGATAGAAAATATAAAAAACTATAAACGTAAAATAAAATCAATTTTTTTCGTGCAGGTGTCAAGTAGGTACCTACATAAACAGTTTTGAATAAATCTTTTTTTATTTGTTTTTGTCATTTTCAATACATTTTTTTCTAAAAGATATCTACTTTAGTAGGTACCCGTAAAGTTCATTAACATTGAATTCAGGATCAGAATGAGAGCCGTGCTCAATGGCGCGGCACTCGCCAGAGTAATGAGGAATTTAGCTAATATCTATCCTTACAGATTGTAATATATTGCTCGAGAATGTCGCTTCACGTAAATGATTCAATATATAACGCTATCCGTCTTTTTGATTGACTACTGGATACATTACATCACTTGAACGCTATAACAATATCTAATACTTACGTTACATTTATAAATTCCAAACACTGATTTATTGTAAACTAGACGATGCCCGCGGCTCCGCCCGCGGAAAAGTCGATAAACAAAATATTGATTTCGTCCCAAGGGAACCTATAATCGGGATACAATGTATCCTATGTCCTATTCCTGGATGCAACCTATCTGTGTACCAAGTTTCAGCTTAATCCGTTCAACGGTTAGACCGTGAAGGAGGGACAAACATCCAAATATCCAAATATCCAAACATCTTTACAAACTTTCACATTTATAATATTAGTAGGATATGAAAGTAAAGTAAAGATTTTTGCTGAAGATTGCGTTGTATTTTGAGCTTACCTACTCGTACCTATAACAGTGTATTAGGTATAATTATCAAGTTAACAAAAAAGTCCTTTATAGATAAACACGGCTAACACTAGAACTATGTACATGTATATGTAGTTCTCATCAGTCAGTAACTGTCAGTGCCATTTTAAATAATAACAAGTCGGTTTCCATGACAACAAACGTTTAAGCGAATTTCGACCTAATTCCGTTTGAATGGCTGGAGGAAAATAAGCATATGGTGGGTCACGAATCAATTTGTTCGATAGTACATTATTAGAGTTATTAAAACGCAATCAAAGCGACATTTGTTCAATATGTTGAGCATTTACTAAAGCTACATGAATGTAAATTAAACCTAGAGTAACTGATATGAAGCACTACTAAGGGGGGAGTGTTTTGGGGGGTCACATACATCCAAGCCTCCTCCCTCCCTTACAAATCATCGGTAAATGTACGAAATATAGATGTTTCCACTATAAATACTTGTTACCTATGGACTAGAGTTAAAACTTTCCTAATTCCATCTATAAGGAAAACTGATTTTACCCCGTTTTTTAGAATGTTATCAAAAAAAAAAAAAAAAAATAAGTAGCTATCATTTTTCTATATTTTTTTATTTTATAATCCTATTATTTAGGTCCTTCATTACCCACGCAATGTAAATAGCTAATTTAGATTAGATTTAGCTGAGTTAGAAACCCAAGTCTTAAGGTAAATTCTTCCTAAAAAAAAAATTGAGCTACATCCTTGCCCGGAGTTTTAGTATAATTTCGCAGCCCTACAGCGTGTCTCAACAGTGAATACGATGTGTTTCCGTCTCCGGAAACTTTCAACGATTCCTCTCAGGTTTATTGCCGGTATCGACGGAATGTTCAAATCGCTCCCACACGAACCACACCAAATATTTACCGTTTTTAACATAAATACCTACAACGGATTACTCTTAAATAAGGTAGATAAGTACTTGTATAAATTTTTTTTATAAGTTTAAATACGGACTTAATGCTGGCTTAAAGCTTTAAAGTTGTGCCTCAAGGGTCAACGAATCAGTTACCGTAGTATTTTTATTTTATTTATTATCACACGTTCACGGTTCGTTTTACAGGACACATTGTAAAAGAAAATTATGTACATAGATACTGCTTATTGCTTCTAGAAATTTCTTCCAGCAGACTCGGGAAAGTCATATGAAAGTAGTAGTTTTAGCATTTTTACTCTGAGGTGTTTTATCACTGCTCGGCCGAATCTTGTCTTAAAATGTGAAGGGTGCATTTCATAGACCCATACTCCACCACGAATTGAACGTCTTTATCTGGTCTTTATATAACCTTAAAAACTTTAGGTATACGGGTCTCTTGGGTGTGCAGGTTACCTCAAGAATATAATACGCTCAAAACTTTTCAAGTTACAGATGCGTGCCGGGTTTGAATTTGAACTCAAGGATTCCTGTGTATGTTCAAACTACTAAGCTACAATTGCTTATTTTGTCACTTCTTATCTATTAATGTATAATGCCTAATAGTATACCTATCCAATAATTTAAAACATCAATCCTGAATTCTTTGTGATATTGTGAACATTTTTATTTCGGCTCGAGTAAACATTGACACGAGGATTGAATTGGTTTGTGAAATTCGAAACAATTTGTTGAACTGTGTATTGATTGTGACAATAAATTTCTGTTTTTACTAGCACCTTTCATCCGCAACTATGTCCCATTTATTAGAGGAAAAAACATTTTATAAAGCTTCACAAAGCTTTGCCAAATGTTTTCGAGAACCATTATGCAAAAAATACGTTTTTAAGGTTATGATATGACCGGTATATATACCGGTATGTATGTATGAATATTCATCTGTTCCATGATAACTTCTGAACCACGTAAATGGTACCAACTTATAAAGTGTGTATTGATGAAATTGTTGCTAGGTATATTATACGCCATGGGACTAAAAATTTTACAATATTTCTACGCCCCCTGGCAAATAAGTTAGTAACTCATCTACACTATTTTTTTTAACTTATTCTTTTTAGCACGCCGTTTTACGAAAACCTTGTAAAGGAAATTACATATTTTCATGTTATTCACACTTTTGCAGTAATGTTTAAGTGATGTCATCACTTCGATATAACATAAGCTTGAACACTCAAAAAACTGGACTGAAAATGTATATTTTTATTTTAAATATAAGACAAGTTAAATAAGCAGACTATAGCTAAAAATTCTCAAATGTACCTGTAATGAATTTCAAAGTAAAGCGATGGTCATTCCCGTGTGAAATGGCGTCGTTAGGTAAAGCAAAGCTTGTTCTCAGTTGTCTAGTTTGGATACACACGTGAAATTCCTGCACCTCCTCTACTCAAACCGACAGTAGCCTTTGTGCTAAATCCCTTTGGTATTTAGCTAAACCTAGGGCACCTGGAAGAAGCGAATGTTTCTATTTTATAGACTACATTGAATTTTACATGTTACATAGATTTATAGCCTATATGTTGCCTTTGGTATTCAATATTAATAGTAAAATTTTAATGAGGTCAATTTAAGATTTAGTCTCAGTGCTTTGTAGTGGTGCATTAATGGAGGCCAGGAGGCCATTGGTTCATTAAAGGAGGCCACGAGGCCAGGATGGCCAAGCTAAGACAGCCAGACGAATATAATGAGGTTGTATGGCAGCCCACACACATAGGTAGCCAGGAATTCCTCAAATATTTCAGTTGCCACAGCCTCGCTGCCTAGAACACGGCGAGTCAAAGCCACCGCAGCTATAGATTTGGCTGTTTTTATAACAATAGTCATTAATCTATACAACTAAATAAAATTGAAGTGTCTGTTTGTAATATTAAAATAACCGCTTTTTGCTTAATGCATAGTAGGTATACACGATACACGTACCAAAATAACATTTAATTGTTTTTTGTCTGTCTGTTTGATCCGGCTAATCTCTGAAACGGCTGGACCGATTTTAATGGAACTTTCATTGGCGGGTATCTGATGTAATAAGGAGTAACTTGGGCTACTTTTTTAACTTTCGTTTCGGCATAGGTTGCCCGAAGCGAAGCGAGGGCGGGTCCACTAGACATAAATAAAATTAAGTAAATAGGAAATAAACTTCAAATAAATAAATTAGAATCGTTTTAAATGCCTGATTTTAGGCATAGGTTTCAAGGAGTGCGACTGCGAGGTCGTCTTATTGTATTGTATGAGGAATCTATCTAGCTCCAGTTGTTTGTCTATCCCATAGGCATCTTGGTACGGGAGTGCTAATTGTAGTTTGCTTGCTGTCTACGGCTGGAGGACTTGTTGACCTTTGTCGTTTGTATACATAGGTAATGGATGTGCCTTTTGATGCAGAATTAGATAATCCTCTATATAAAATTAAGATATACAGGTGTATATCGTATAAATGTATGTATTACGAGTGTATACGTGTAACTAAAGAAAATCCAAACCCGAAATTCTCTGTAATCGATGTTGTTCGATATGTTCCCTAGATGGCGCTAAGAATAGGTTTCCTTCCGAATAGGATAGATGGCGCTGATCGTACTCCATATTACTGATTTTAACGATTTTCATCCAGACAGACAGATAATTAATTCGTTAATAGTTCTACATAGAAGCTCGTTTTTACATTATTGCAAGCAGCTTAGGATGGATTAGAAGGAAAGATGTTCAGAAATGTGTTTATAACATCCCTATTACAGATACGTGTTAGATACTAAGGCAAAATACTAATTACTTATCGTACTACGTTTAATTTACAGGAAGTTTAATTACGCAGAGTCTTTTTGTTTTATTGGTTGACAAAATTAGTTTATTTCAGTTTATTTCAAGAAGTTGTCTAGTTTTTGTCATATTGAATTAAGCATAGTTCGTAAGTAGAGTCTCTTTATTACATGCCTACGATACAACATCTTCATTGTAATATTCCCTACAATGTTACAGGGTCGGTACGAGTAACATTACATTTGCTGGAAAAAAGGTAATCTGATTTTATTTGTAATCCAATTTATCTTTTATTTATTCCGCTTGCGCCAAATTCGCACGACAATTTGGCGGGAATTTATGTAATTTATTTCGAATCGGAAAGTCACTGTTTGCATTTGTAGCGGCGGTTATTTATTTTTTAAATTTTCATTCACAGACTAACGCACATTTTTCAGTCGACATGTAAATTATGGAATTGTGATTTTTGCACCTCCGTTTCGTGTAGTTTGTGTGCTGTTGGTAAATAAACCATGGCTTGTTGAATTTACTCTGTTTTGATTGTTGGCTATAATGAAAGTTCGTTTCGTTTCGACTTTGCCTTTTCACTGTAGCCCATACGAACAAGTGACTAGTTAAACAACGTGATTGTCAAGGAACTAGGAAGTTTGATAATGTGGGGCAACTGTATAAATGTATATTGTTACAATTGGTTTAATAAACCCAATTTATGATACCTTATGATTTTCGGAATATTCGACAATCCTTGTTAGTGCAAGGGGCGCTAATGAATCTTCACATTTTAATCATAATGTCATGCATCTCCTTTACACCTATTATAAAATATTCTCATTTGATTATTACTGAGTCAGAAAAAGCTTTATGTGCTCAAATATACTCGTACCTACGTCTTTTGAAAAATGCTAACCAATTCAATAGCACGATATAAGCAGGTACACTCAAGCACATAAGTGTTGATGATACACAATCACGTGTGCCGACCGCGGGATCACCGCTGCGGCGCCGCTCCGAAGGCTTTACGAAAGCTCTTCAAGTGTTTGTTCGACAAACACGACGCGATATGAACGGACGGATATACGAATGAACAGCGGTGTTTCACAGATTTGATGGTGCTGCTGATCCTTGGAGTATAGTATAAGTAGGTTTAGAATGTAAGTGCACTGTTAATAAAATTAACAAATAAACGCTAACACACTCATACCCCCGCAGTAGGATTCTCTGTGTCGCGAGCGGCATGGACATCACAAATATTGTCTGTCACATAAATATCTGCCCCAGCCGGGAATCGAGCCTTAGACCTCTTGCTTCGCAAGCAGAGTCACTTCCAACTAGGCTACAGGGTCGTCGAATGACAGTTTTAGTTGAATAGTTAGCGTAGGCAATCCAGCAGGGTGGGCGGGCGAGATGCGCCCCATAATTCAGCTCTAAAGAAAAGGGAGTAAGGGG
>LGAG01000319.1:1278878-1295454 GCA_001278395.1 Lerema accius | reverse complement strand
TTAAAGATAGTGTTTACCGTGATGTGGATCATGGAACAACGAATACATTTCCGTGATGTGGATAGTAGCTGAAATATAAAATTGCCCTTGTCCCATCTGAAAAAAGTTTACAAGTTCTAAAATCGGAACTTACCACAGACAATTATACATATACAGGACTTGTCAAACCAGAAAAGTAAAACAGAAAAACAAGTGGAGAAACAATCATCAATTATAAACGTCAATACATAAACGTAAACGACGGTTGAAATAAGCCGAACAAGAGTTGTAAACTAAGTACCTTTACCTAATTACCTTTAGTTTATCGATAAGGAGAACCTACAATAATGTCTTCTTCAAGCGACGTGGAAACCGAAGCAACCAGTGTGAAAGTTGAAACATTCTACGAGAATGTATTTTCATCATCATCATCCGAAGTGCCTATGGAGCAATGGTCGTCATTACTTTTAGAACAACTGATAGATACTGATAGCCCGAAGATGAAACTCTATAAAGCTGGTCTTTATGACCCGGGCAGTGGCAATATATGTACCAAATATATCCCATTATCTGACAGCGAAGTCTTAAGACATGCATATTACAAATATCCGGGAGTAAGGGATCCTGGAATTATGAAAGCCTTGTTAGAACCAGGTAAAATGAAATGGTACCTACTATTGTAATTACCATAGGAATCAAATTTAGTCATCCAATGCGCCTCCTACGTACAATATTATCGTAGCTCACAAAAGTACTTTTTTACCTTTTTCCGGTAATCATCTAATTTTAATGTGTTTAATCCACAGAATGAAAGATGTTGGTAAATTAATCTATATTTGACTGTGACTGATGTGACTTACCATTTGTTACGCTAGCTAGAATGTTAAGATAAAAGTCTTAGTCTCTCCAAAACTTCAATATACTCCTATAACATTACGATTTGTGGGTTACGATATTATACGTTGGGTTCCTATTATTTAGGGGTGTAAGTGGGATAACAAAAATAGAACTTTGAACAGTTTTTACGTTCAAATATTGTACGAATCTTTTTTAAATGTTTCATAAACCCGTGCCTAGTGCTACAAGCGTTCGTGGTAGGTGAAAAGTGAATTATAAAACTTGGCATTTCTCTCGCAGAGGACCTTAAAGTTTATCCTCTAGACGGCCAGGAGCTATATTTGGACCTTTGCGAGGAAATGAAAATAATACCCGTTCAGAAGTTTCACCGTGGCATGCTTGATGAAGTTATAGATTTAAGAGTGAGTTTTAATTGATGAATACTTAGATTTTTTTGGAATATTACATTATAATAAGTTATGTAGTTATAAAGAATATTAGCAAACATTTTTCATGTAAAAGTAACTCTGTCTGTTGTCTTTATACGCCTAAACTACTGATGCGTTACATAGGTGGAAGGGAGACAACGCGTTACGTAACATTTTTTATTTTTATTACTAAAAATACTAGAGAATATAATTCTTGTAACTAGGCAAACTTTTAACACTTTTAAATAAAAATGGTCATTTATGTGTTACGTAATTTAGGGTCAAAAATGTACACAACGCTCCCTTATCTATGACTTTTAAAGAATGCGCGTTAAGAGATTCTGCAAGCCATAGATATCTCCTAATATTTGAGGAATAATTTAGAATATCAGTTAGATATAAGAAAGAAAATTAGATTATAATATATTTCATTTCAGTATTACGGTGTTAATCCAGTAGGTATAAGAGCTATGTGTTTATCTTTGACCATGAATCGGTACGTTCGAAGATTGGACCTCACTTCCAACTTCTTGGGTGAAGATGGTTGCTACCACCTCGGGAAATTACTCGGGGAGAGCCTAGCCCTTAGAGAATTAGTACTATCTGCCTGTTGGTGTGTATTGATTGCAATATTTAACAATTCATAGAAATTAAATTGAAGTGTTTGCTTGTAAAAGTAACATTGTTATGTCGAAGTAACTGTTTTTAATGTACAATATAAGGTAAAGGCATTTTTTAAACTGTTAGTCACAGGACTTACACTAGCAGGTAGTTATGCTATAAGGAGTATTTGGATAATTTTTAGTTAAAAAAAAATAGGTATCGTTACATCACGAACTAAGCTAATATCGATTTCTACACGATCAAAATTACTTACTTGTAATAAAATGCTAATTGTAAAATCAAATTGCGTCTAAATTTCAGTATAAAACCGGAAGGGATGCGTAAACTGACGGCGTTCCTTTCAGCTCAGGTGTTGGAGGTTTTGGATCTGTCTAAGAACCATATGGGAGATGAAGGGCTGCGGCATTTAGCTGGTAAACTGGAAAGGGGAACAATTGTCCGAAGGTATTTAGCAATCCCTGTCAATGGCTGTCAAGTATCCCACAACTAAATTCAAATTCAAATTGAAAATGATTTATTCATATAGGTATCAAAGATACTTATGCACGTTAATTCATATGGGTATCAAAGATTACGTAATTTTTTTTAATCTACTCCCGCTTCGTAAGGTGCTTTGACATGGAAGAGAAGAAGCGGGGAAAAAAACTCCCCCGTACATCTTTTTTTTTAATAATAATAACAATTATACAATAGACGTTTTATAAAAAAAAAATCTATCTTGATCTAATCTTCATTGTTGCGGTGGACACGCCGTCTGTTGCCAGGCCAAGGAAACCAAAGAACTTACACTATGAAGGTTAAAAAATTAATGGTACACACGCACAGTCCCACGTTAAGATCTGCATTGTGGGTGTCACTGACTACCTACAAAGACAAGGACACTCTCCTGAAAAAAAAAATTAACTCATTCAAATTTCGAGAACGCTTAAAACTGAACCTTATAAAAGTTATAAACAGCAGTCTGGCGAGGTATCCACTATTATCGATTTATGCCGGATGTGGTCAAAATCCACAATTCCACCGAAACGAAGTCATAAAAAAATATTGCTACATAATTTGCAAAATTATTTAAATCCTTTCACAACATACACAGTTCTGGACACTTTATTTCAGATCTTGCCTAGATCGTGCTCATATTTCCCCAATATTCTAATTCCAGTTCCTGTGCGTTTGAGGAAATAACAGTATATTTTCAGGTTAAATTTGAGTCACAATGAACTGGGACTAGAGTCCGCGTTGGCACTAGCACAAGCTATTGAAGTCAATAACACTGTGACGCACCTGGACCTTTCGTGGAATAAAATGACGTCTCCTAAAGGTTTTTATTTATTTACTGAATATCCATTTACTCAGATTAAGTTGCATAGTTTATTCTTACGAGTTACCACTTAAATATAAATTGAACACAGAATAGGCATGTATAAAATTAAGTTCAGTCACCAAAGGACATTATCAAACTAAAACCTAACTTCTAAATTCCTTGGTGGTTACTTACTTAATATGAGTACCTGTAAGATTTTGTAGCGAACCGTTTATATACTTATTGGAGATTTCAATGAATAAAATGAGAAAGTTCAGTAGAAGCATCAGAATGTACTCGCGGGCCGCAGAGAACGTTTAACGGTTGAAAGTTTCATTCTCTCGGAGGCATCTCGGACTTGCACATAAATATTGAAGGCGGCGAACACTGCTCTCTTCGCTACCAGGGGCCCGCACTAGACAGGTGAAAATCCCTTGTAACTTAGCACGGAATTATCATGTTAGCATATTTTGTTATAGCGTTTCATAGTTCGAGGGAATTCAGTGGTACGAGCGTTAGGAAATCGTTTGGTTCTTTGTCCAAACATTTTTTTAATCCCCGACGTAAACAGAGGGGTGTTATAAGCGTGACGTGTCTGTCTGTCTGTGGTGTCATAGCTTCTGAACGGCTGGGGCGATTTTAATTTAGTTTTTTTTGTATTATAGGTGACTTGTGTGTGAGTGTTCTTAGATATGTTTGATGAAAATCTGTTGAGCCGTTTAAAAGTTGTGGGGGGTGAAAGTGGGGAAGAATAAACGAATGTCTGCAAATATTCCAAAAAGCGTGCTGAAAGAGAATATTTATGACTTTATCGAGAGTGTTTTTAAGCTACATTCGTTTATTAAGATGTGTTGGTTTTTTTAATTTTTAATTTTATTAAGTCTTTAGTCGGGCCAGTGATCAGTTATTCTAATCACACATTACACCAAATCGTATTCACATGAAGTAATACGACCGCAATTTATACGCGGTTCAAAAGCACCTTTGTATTGTTGTAAACGCACGTAGATAGTGCGTTCAAAAACGCTAGATATACATAGCAATAGCAATGGCTCCTACAGGGGTCAAAAACCGGCCTCCCTGTCTTATTAGTCGGGCTTTCCCTAACGAATAAGTATTAATTATATTCTTGTAAAAAGAGAAGTTAAAAAGAATTTAAAATATTTTTCCGGTATCTTCAGTCTAAAACACGACTTACGCTTAACGTTTATCTTAGAATGAGAAAGGTAAAGCTTGCTTGGAAATGCTAGTTTTATTTCTGCACCAAATTAATTCCTATTCTCTAACAATAGCTAAGGTGATTTTTCCTTACACGGAAAATGTGTATTGGCGCTCACTTTGTTCAATTAAATGGCTGGTTTGTTATACTGAAAATGTTTATAGGAACTGATATAAAATTGTACTTGTAAAAATTAAAAACAATATGTACACTTTCTGGGAACGGAGTTCTAGACTATTCTATTGTAAAGCAGAGTGAATTCTCTCTCGACCAAAGGTTCGTGTAATGTAATGTATAATTGTCCAAAATGCTATAACGGTAAACATAGTGGTATTCAGTACGATAAAAGAAAAAAAATCTGAGTTACAATTTAAAATTTATATTGCATTTTTAACGAGAGTCTTAGGAAATTCTTACATTTAATTTCTACAGCAAATCAGAGTACGAGAGCTTTGTGAAAACATAAAATCTGCTAGATTTTTAGTAAGTGCTTGAAACCCTGGAGTCACCTAATTAGGTTTTATCGTGGCACCTCTTTGAAACTATGTCGCGTAATTACAAGCTTCGAATGCCGTTAGCGGTTTTTCTCGCTCGGATTAAAATCCCCTCACTTTTTCCGGGACGCTGATTAGCGGCTAGGTTTTTTCAAACTATTTTCTATCACCAATCCCTGAAAAAATTCAGTTAATTTGAAGCTTATAATCGTTACTTAATATGGGATTTTTTTTGTAAATTTGAAAGACAAAAAACAACTAATTAGATTGATCAGCCAGATATATTTGAGACTCTTTTAGGTTTCACTTTATATTAAATATGTATAAAATTATTCAAGATAAAATTTATGTACTCGTATTCGAAGTTTTCTAAAGGCCAAGGTTCCCAAGTAGTCGCGCTAGCCGACTTTATGAACCAAAGCCTAAATAGTTGTAACCAAACAACTTGTTTTTTAATAAGATATGTATGAATAAGGTTTCTGAAGAATATAACTTGCAGGTATGAACGAACTTCTTCGCCAACTGAGCGAGAGCACAGTGTTAGTCGAGTTGAATCTGTCGTGGAACGCCCTCAGCATTAGCGCAGTACTGAAAAAAATTCTTGCCTCGCCATCTCTTCGTATTATTGACTTAAGCAATAACAGGTCTGCATCGATTTGAGAGATTTTCTAGTTATTTCGAAATTATTATTTATGATTATCACTTTTGTCGTTCCAGTATTACGTAACGTAATTTGGGGGGTTTTGTAAAATGTTATGGTGCGTTACATAGGGGGGAAGGGGTTACACAACGCGTTATGTAACATTGTTATATTTTAGTACTAAAAATAGGAAATATAATTCCTTTAAGTGGGGAAAGCGGAGACTTTTTTAGGTAAAGTAGGGCTGAGGATAGAGATAAACGTTACGACGCGTAACGTTGTGTTACGTAACGTTATAATTTGTGTTACGTAATGCTTGAACGCTCCCTTACGGAATTTAAACGATGTGCAGTTAACTGAGTAACACTTTCAATCCAGATTGAGGTCTCCAGCAGCCAAGTTTATATCAAAGATTCAGAGTACAGAACTGCTGGAAATCCTAGACCTCTCGTTCAACCCTCTGTTGCCAGCAGATGCGGTGACAATACTAAATATAATGAAATTGAAGAATGTTAAAATAACTCAGCTTTTAATGGAAAATGTTGTAGTGAACAAGGAGTTTGTAGAGGTGAGGCTGTTAATTTTTTTTTAAAGAAATAGTGGTTATAGGAATAGACCATGGCTCCCTAATCCGGGGGTAATTACTCCCGCCGATGACAAATCAGAAACAAAAGTAGGATTCGTGTAGCAAAAATTTTTATATTGAACTTAAGAGTCAAGATTTTCTTTACAATTAATGACGATTATTGATATCTTTACTATTTTACGTCCCTGATTCTTAATTTCCTTTAGAATTAACGATATGACATCTTTACTATTTTAGGTTCTCAATGAGGTTCTAGCGTTGCATTATAGAAATAATCTAACCGTTACATACGGAAAGGTGATTCGGAATTACACACTCGCTAACCCTGATCTCCGAGAGATCATATTGAGAAGAATGGATTTCTTGACTTCAAGAGCATCCAAGAAATGCCATTTAGATACTGCGTAAGTTTGCTAAATAATATTATGAACGTAATGCCCAAATGTCATCTAAAACCATGGTTGATAGTTTGGTTTTCTATATTAATAATTTCGTCAAGGAACTCAACTCGATCGAAACCTTATATGAATAACAAAATATTTAATTTCAAGTCAACAACATAATTATATCCGCAAAATTCGGATTATGGAATTTTATTATTAAGATTGTATAATATTTATAAATTACTACATATTTAACTTATTTATTCCTAAATAGCTTGTCGTTTTCTACTTTTGGTAAATAATTTTATTACCGAAGATCGTATATATTATGAAAAACCTTCATGGTTAAATATGTTTCCGTTCCAGTTTATATTTTCTGGAAAAAAGAAAGGAATTTGAATTATTGCAACCTCGTCAGATACTCAGGGATATGAAAAACGCTAGTGCCCCTGTGGATGAAGATTTAGTTGTTGGAGGTTTAGCTGCTGTCTTTCCAGGACCGAAGACAGATAAAGGAGGACTGACTATCAAATTAGATGGTGAGATAGATAGAAAAACAATAGATATATTTGACTAGATAGATAAACAGATAGATGGGGAGATGTTGTACTAACTTATAAAGTTAAACACACCATGAAAACTATATTATATATCAATTTTGGAAATCTTTTCCATTCGTGATTCTAATTTTGAAATTTTTTTTATATCTCGGCCCATTAGGCATTTGACAAAATATCCGTTTTAGATTTTTATGCTGATTTTTAATTTTGCAGCTGTCATAGACATGATTCAACGTTTGTGGCCAGAGAAAAAACTACCTCCAACGCCTCCTGAACCTGAGCCTGAAGTTATAGTTAAGGGAAAAAAGGGTAAGAAGAAGAATAAGAAGAAAGTGTAATCTGTCTGTATATAACAAAGTTAAACTATAATGGACTCTGTAGCGTTAGCTGTGATGTTAGAAACTACCGTATTTATCGATGTTAAACTAAGGATGGTTATAGATGGAGTGTTTTATACTTATATAGTCGGTGCTGGTAGCTTCAAGCAAACATCATTATGTTCTGACTGCCATGCCGCTTGAAGCAGTTGGTGTATCCAATTCCGCACGCCGACTACTTCAAGCTGCAGCGAATGCTTGAAGTAATGCGTCTATAGCCAGCCCACAGAAAAAAAAAATATAGACGCAGTCTTCAGAACAAAGAAGCGTAGTAGGGAATAACATAATTAATGTTAATAACAACTTATGATATTTCCCATTTTTATCTGGCAGACAGTGCTCGGTGATATAATGTCAGATCGTAAAAAAATTACCTCACTGTTTTGTTCTGAACACTGAGTCTATTATATTTTTCGGTCTGAGAGCGAACCTTATAGTCGCTATTCTTTTTTAAACATTTATGTCGTAATGTAATAAATTCTTTATTTCTTAAATTTTGCCTTTTCAATGATGAAAAACAGAAAAAGTTTTATACTTTTTTCGCAATATGCACACTTTAAATAACCATAATTGATACAGCGAGCAAGCAATACAGTTTTAACGACGCTTTAACATGTTACCTTTATATCACTCTGTGAAATTGGCTGGCGGCAGACAATCGCGGATGTATGAACCTGAATAAAGGGATGAAATTACGGAAACATTTCCAGGGCGCGTTATCTCAGGAGCTTATAAGCGTCACAATTGAGATTATGAGCCGTAATGAGAATGGCACACTTTGATGCTTGTTATCGTAAAAGGCCGGAACGTTTTCGCATTCGTGCTATTATTTTGGCGCGGCGTTTTGGTAACTATGTTATTGTTATAACGTGTTTCTGGAACTTTTTCTTTTTAAGTCATATTTAGATACTTGGTACCTACAGTTCGGGATTGCAGCAGTTCTTTCTATCTCGGTGAATTACACATACGGCAACATATCGATCGTCTTTAGGGATTGCAGCAGTAATTTCAATCTCAATAAATTATACTTATACAGCAACATATCGATCGACTTTACTTGCATTCTTCAATGGTTTTACCCATTCGACGTAGCAAAAGGAACATCAGCGTTTTTCACTCGTGTTCTTACTATCAATTTGTCATAACGGTGGGTAATTAGGACATCATCAACATTCTCAAGTTATTGTTGCAACATAACATATTTGTATAACATTAAGTAAGACATGAATTTTACTTATAAAAAGATGCTTTCCAATACTATAGCTGATATAAACACATTGGCATTAGTTAAAAGAAAAACAGTTAGGGTCTACAAATTGATAAATTACTTCGCGTCTTCGTATTTTATCCCTAAAATGTATCCCCCGAGTGCAAACTTCGCGAACATCGATCGTAAAGTTTATTTACCCGTTCATGCGGTACTTTTTCTGGGTGAAATATGCCCTGAACCTTCAGGTGTTTGTTTCATATAAGTAATATATAACCTGTTCTTATTGGTTTTATGATTGTTTCCCAGATCTTTTACTCCATATCAAAATACGAATCCAATACCCTTAGTATTGGAAATTATAAGACTAACTTTACTATTATTGAAGTTACTTTGGTAGTGAAGAATTAGGTCAATTGAGTTGCAATTGAGTCTTGGAAAATTGATGCAAAATAGAATTTATTTGTCGCTAAGATACACAATCAAGTTTCACTAGATTCTCAATGCTAAAATTCTTAATCAGTCGACAGAATGGACCCCTGGAGTATACCAGCGTTCTACTTCACTGCTAAATTGGTAAGGCATTTGGCCAACCCATTATATTGGATGCTCTAAGCCACTCGAGGTTTTCGATATGAATTAACGACTGATACCTGTCGATAGCTATCTAGTTAAACATGCCCTGGGAAGCACGGTGGAGTTAAAAGAAGTTTGTCACTATCGTTCACATATTAAACTATCGACCTTGCTTGCAAATGCAACCCGTTTGATCACTTACGATAAGCCGTCCTACGAGCGCTTCTCCTCGCATAATAAGAGGAATTTAAACGATAGTTGCGGCTTCGTAGATTTCACATCTCTGAATTCATGGAAAGTTTTAATTTATGCCTGATTTTCACGTTTTATATTAAAGAATTTAATAATGTAGCGTTAATTCACATAGCCACACTCTGGTGTTACTGATATTATTATCGTCGGTGATATAGACAGCAAAAAAAAGAAAAAATGAGCCCGAGAATACTTTAAATTCATTATTCAAACTTCTTTCTAGCTGGGAATCGAATCCAAGGACCTTTGAAGTGCGGTTTAGTTCATAACCATTGCGCCATAGTCTTTATTGTGTTTAGTGTTTTCCGTTTTAATTCGTTAAATTAAAACATAATTACGATAAATTCCGTAAACCTAAATGGCGGTTTACGCCATTTACAAGTGTACGTTAGTACGATCTACTTTTGCCATAGTTCTACACCTGCATTTTGCAGCGGTTGCTGAGACTTGTTCGAGCATATCGATAACAGACTTTATTCACTTGTATTAAGGACCGTTTTACAATGCGCTGGAGAATTTCGTAGTTTTCTGTTTGAAGACGGTCCAGCGTATCGTAGAGATACGACTGTCTGTTGCGCACTTAAGATACTTTAATCTAGGGCTGTGAAATAGAAGAAGAAATGTAAAGGGCTTTTATTTCAGTTTATGGGAAAAATAATCTATTTCATCATAATTCATGAAATTGTAGGGAGGAGTATTGTCGTTTATAAATAAAATAGGTTGACTGTTTTCTAAATTATACCAGTTTCAATATAACACCATTTTTTGAACGCTACCGTCCGAAATTTTCGAGGAAATAATTTTTGTTATAGCTTGCACGAGTAGGTTGATGGTAGTAGGACGTTGGTGCATTTAAAGAGCCAATTTTCATGCATCAACTAGAAGACGTAGACAATGTATTTGCTACTTAACTTTTCCTTGCCAACTGGCTTGATTTTTGTTAATAGTTTATGGTATGTTTAAAAAGTATCGAGTATGTATTAGGACAACAATTGGACCCGGTAGGCGGTGCTATTGTAAAAATAAATTTAAGCGGCTATCCAAACTTAATTATTGTGACGTAGTCACACCTAAAGCTGCCAAATATGATGAGCATATACTAAAGGAACATGAAAAAGGTTGAGAGTACTTAAATTGAGTACTTGCTGGGGTAAGCGAAGGGTTAAACCAAACCATAAGTGATTTAAATCCGTGTACAACCCTAAACTGCAGCAGAATATCTTGGCCCGTAGCGCCCCGGTGCAGGCGGCAATGTGCTACATTCAGCTTTTTTACGTTTAAACACTTCTTTACAGTGCTTTAGGGTTCCGCGAACACATTTTATTGTGACACTTGTCTCTCGGTACTGAGTCGTTTGAACAAGGATCTTCTCTCTCTCACACAACTCTTCTAACACAAATCTTTATTATTTTTAGGGATTTGTATTAGAGTGATTAGGTATTTGTTATAAGAAACGTTAAAAATTATACTTGGGATACGCTCCTACCGACAACTATAATAAACCTTGATAAAATCTAATCTTGTATTGTAACATGTAAAGAGTCTTAGAAATTTAAAATAAATACATCATAAGCTTTTGCTTACAGTTCGTTTGTGTAAGTGCGTTTTCCAATAGAGAAAACGTATTGGCAGGACGTTGTCCTCAACTTACATAACAACAAATATTCTACAGAAATGTTAAAACAAAAAAAAAATTGCTATTTTATTTTCATTTTTAACCGTTTTGAACTACTTAAGAACGAATAGACGATTGGATTATTTTGTAGCTATTTGCTCGGTATGAGATTAAAAACCACCATGGGCATGTTTAATACGCTAATGAATACCCATGCAAAATATGTAATGTAAGTTTAACCCTCGAACAGCGCATCAATTAGCGGCACATGCCACCGGCTCAGATTTTAGTAGGTGCTGAGGCAGATGTGAGCGGGTTATAAAGGCACCATACAGGTGACCCGACATAGAGATAAGTTTTCTAGAATGGCTGGAAAAATATTCAAGTACGTTAGTGCTTGTCCTGTTAAGGACTAATATTTTTTTTAATTTTTCAGCTTACAAGACATCTTATAAGACATAAGATTATCTGGGACACTTTTGACCTCTGTATAGACTGAGGAATCAAAACAAAAAAATTGTCTTTTTTTCTTTTTTTTACGATTTGACGTACGTCACTTAGCACTGCCTGTCGTTAAAAGGTTATCATTTGATAAGTACTTTTATTTTTTTTCTACTACGCTCATTTGTTCTGAAGTCTATATATTTTTTATATGTATGAATATGAAACAGGTAAAAATTTGGATATTGGTAGCCTATATGCTGGGACTAGGCATAATACTTATTCGACTACTCTACTATGATTTTTATTCAATTCCTTATTTGAGAAACATTAACATTTTCTTACTCAAATTCTTAATTATCACATCTCAAATTGAGAAGGAAATTCGATACGTCAAAGGCGCAATACGAGGCTTTTCATTACAATTTATATCTGAAGGAAACAGGTTCCAGGCGACTTATTAAAACGGTCGCTTTAAAATATGTCGCGTTGGGGTGCCGCCGCGTATAAACAATGTGACACGGGCGACGTAGTATGGATATTCTGAGCCTGTCACTGTTTTGCTTTAAGTTATACCACAGAATAATTATAGACTGAGACTTCGGAACAAATGAGCGTAGTAGAAAAAAACATAACGTACTTGTCAAATGATAACAATTACCAGGGCTCAGAGGGCTAACGCAATTAAGATATTGTTTCTAATTGAAATAATTGTCTGTGACTCAGTAGCAATGTAGCATTTGACTAGTCAAAGAAATTTTAAATTCAGAGACTTAGTAGTTTCGTACATACTTTGTAAACATTACAACTTTTTAATATTGGTATAGATAACTGTATTAGCGTCTATAGTGGCTCAGTTTTCTCAATAACCGAGGTCTTTTATCGCCTTTATGAATATTTCAAAAGGGAATATACGAGTATCTACTGAAAGTGGAAAGATTTCTAATGATCGCCTGTCTATCTCTCTGATGTTACTAAGAGTGATATCTACTTATAAATATGTATGAGCATATGAAGGACGTCGCCTCAGAACTTGGATATCTTATTAGATATCTACATTGCTTGCGAATAACTCTAGAATCCTTTTATTAATAAATTATTACATTTTTATTAGCAATGGATATGTACTTACAGTTTTATGGCCTTAGAGTAGAATTGAATATGTTTCATTTTCTTTAATCTACTATAACTTATTACACTGCGTAACTGCGTAAGGATTGTAATTAAATATGTTCTCTTCAATAAATACCTACTTGTTTATCCACTTTTATTATATATTGCTAGTCTATTTCGAACATCTCAACCCTCCAATCCTTCATTCTTGACGTATCCAAAACAATTGAATGTTTAAAAATAAACCGCTGTTATTCTGCCAGTCCTACATAGTTTTTATATTTGAATAATAGTACCTGTAACAAACAGCATGTTTAGTGCAGTTTAGGCTAAAGTATTGGGGCATTAGATGAGTAATTTAAAAAAGCGAAGTAAGAAATAAATCGTAAATTCTTAAGATACCAGTATAAGTACCGATATATAGTGTCTTATTTATTGTACAACACTATGTAGACGCATAAATTGATAATATATTATATATTGTTTTGGGTATATCCATAATAAGCTATCATTTTCGGAGAAGCCACGAGTGCTAGCAATGGCCGCGGCCGACACCGCTCGCAATTTACATCCCGACCGTTATACTATGCGAACATTAAATTCGATCCCTTCCAATTATGGATAGAGTCTTCAATATCCTCGGTATGAATAATTTTGTTCTGGCCTACGTCGAGCTTCGTTCATTAGTAGATAGGAAATATAAGATCGTCTGGAAAATTCCGGCTTAAAATTTGAAATATTCTAGAATGCTGGGCCTTCTCAGTTATGAGGAGAAAAATGTGCTCAGTAAAGGGTCGTAATAAAAAGTGATAAGCAAAATATCTAGGTTTTTTCTTTTGGAGAAATGATAATGTGGAAGAGAGGAACAAGTTTTTCTATTGCCTGAAATTAAATTTGATTTAATTTTTAATAATTGCATTCACCGGGCATTTTATTACGATGCCCCTATTCGGATTAGGCATGTTATTTTTACCAAACTTACTTAAGCATATTGTACCCATCCCTTCTCAAATCATCTGTCAATTGTTTTCAAAGTATTTCAGTCACAATTTTGGAGTTCCCGTTCAGATTTTTCACCTGTCTGTCGCGATAAGAGCGAAGTAAAGATACTAAAATCTACCAATATTGTAGAGTGACCCGCGTCCAATGCTAAGCTCTTGATCGATTAGCAGTAAGCCGTTAATGGGCTGAAGACGACAACTTTATACCAGATAAGCCACCTTCTTAGTAGTAGTAACCAATCTACACGTATTTGATAATTACTGCGGTAGGTGCTATGCCCGTTATTTCATCTTTATGTATTGGTCAATATTGGTCAATAATAGACCATTATTGTTTTCTTACACATATGCGTGACTGCTGCATTAATTAATCAAAAAATCATCTTATTTAGAGAATAGCGGACTTTTTTGTGCTGTATGTATGAAGATACTGTATGCAAAGGGCTTTGATGTTGATTCTGTTTTTAAAGTTGCAAGTAATGTCGACGACCAGATTTCTTTTTTTTTGTCAACTGGTATGCTTCCAACCAAATGGGCATCGAAGCCTTGTTACCTATATGGAAGGTTTTTCTCCAAACTAAGTTATTTAAACTTCTGTAAATAGCAAAACTTGTTACGTGATATATTTTACGTATAATATGTTTTCCTAAACCCGTTAGAACATTGCAGTTCCCCGTATGTTAGTACATAATCCGCAGTAAACATAATCAGTTAATGAGGTGCTGTTCCACCGCAGCGTTAGAACAATCTATACAGTTGGCAGTTCGTATCTGTGCTGGAATTCTCATCAAAGTTTATCTGAATAGTTGGGCTCTCTGTTTAAGACTGAGCCACTTTGAAACTCCGTAATTTACCGACGGCAGGTGCGGATGCGAGCTTGGTTCTGGCAATACGACTACACGTCTATTGCGGTGTATTGATTTAGTTAGCGATTCACACGTGGGAGTGTGCTGCGATTGCGATACGATACGACTATGTCGCACGACGACATTAGTGGCTACAAAGTGTAAAAATTTAGATAATAATAAACGCTTACACACTCATACTTCGCACTTGGATTCCCCGAGTGTCGCGAGTGGCATGGACAACACAAATAACACATCAATACAACCCATGACAACTAAGCTACTAGGTTACGGGGTCGTCAAATGTAGGTATAGTTTCATTCGTTAGTGCATCATTTTCGGTTACCGTCTATTACATTTTTCAAGCTGCCGACAGCGACGATTAGGAGCGGTGGAGTTTTGTTTTTGCAATTGTTCATTAGGTTCAAAGATACCTACTTCAAAAATGCTCGCCGATTCTGTTCGAGAACAATTAAAAGATATAGTCCTGCGGGCTTGCAAACATACCTAACCACGACTACTTTGTTAATAGTAATAAAAACATTTGGCTACTTACCACTTACACTTACCACTGATACAAGCTTTAGCTACTGGGCTATAACGGTTCATAGCACACTGCATTGAATAATGACCCTTACGACATATTACGTCACAGGTAATAATAGGTGATTATTGCAGCTGAATTACTTATTTACGAGACGGTTTCACACGTCGATTAGGACGCGTTTACTGAACCAATCTTAACACTAATCTGTGTTTAAACAGTATTGTCGCTTAGCAGTAAGCACTTAAGCACACGCCGCGCAACTACACTGCATTGTTCGAACAAAGGAAAGCACGTTCAATGTTTAATCCTATAATACATTTATATAAGCTTATTATTAGCTATTAGATGATGTCCACGGCTAAGCTTGCGGAAAGGTAGTTGTTAAAAAAACACATAGGATTCATCTCAAGGGAACCTACAATCGCGATAACGTCTATCCTATGTGCTATTCCTCGATGCAAACTATCTGTGTGCCAAATTTCAGCATAAACCGTTCAACGGTTAGAGCGTGAAGGACTTACAAATATTCAAAATACCCAAACATTTTCACAAACTTTCACATTTATAATATTAGTAGGAGGATTATTACGAACCCACAGGACTCTGCTTCATAACGGCATGTTAGAGAGCACAAGTCTCTACTCGCTACGGGAGGCCTAGGACTACTATTTTATTTGTCCAATACAAACTTTAACAATAAAGTTTATGCTTGACAACGATCCCATGTGATGTTATGGGGCGTGCGACGTCACATAACCTATAGTCATTGAACAAATATTTCATACGAGTATACCTACAAACATACAAACCAGTGGAAATCATATAGGTACCAGTAGTCCATTAATTTCTTTTATAACTTAACCTTTCCTACATGAGATAATGTATTTACTCCGAGAATGACCATCGCATGACCTAGTATGGTAATTCCTGTTAAATGGCCACATTACACTTCACGTGATTAATGGTGCTAATTTGTAATGTAATTAGTTACCTGCAACTATTGCATGTGTCGCCACGCATGTATTTGTATGAGAATCTTTGACAGAGGTTTCGAACCTCAATAGGACCACTATAGGACAATTTATAGTCCTATAAGACAGGAGTCTTATCTTATTACTGACGAAATATAGAGCCTACTCCTTCATGTAGCTCCAGTAACGGTGAAGGGGTTAGCAGCTAATCGAAGCGTTGGAAGTTTTAGGGTTCCGTACCCAAAGGTAAAAACGGAACCATATTACTAAGCCTATTTCTGTCTGTCTGTCACCAGACCCTTATAATGCCCTCCAAACTATTTTCTTAGTTGTTTTTTGCTTCATAAATAATAAGGTAGTTCTCAATATACACTACAATACAAATTTTTTCAAATGGACGTCATTTCATACAAAATGTACGACGCGATATACTCGTATAGCGTTCAGTTGCGACCTAATTGGTCCTCTCTACTGGCAGTTTTAACGTGTACAGGTACACAACACACTGCGTAACCGTCGTGTAACTACATTTGGCTAGCCTGGAATTCAAGTGGTCTATGTAACAATTCCCTCTTTATAAA
>LGAG01000319.1:1252469-1278587 GCA_001278395.1 Lerema accius | reverse complement strand
ATTTTTTCAAATGGACGTCATTTCATACAAAATGTACGACGCGATATACTCGTATAGCGTACAGTTGCGACCTAATTGGTCCTCTCTACTGGCAGTTTTAACGTGTACAGGTACACAACACACTGCGTAACCGTCGTGTAACTACATTTGGCTACCCTGGAATTCAAGTGGTCTATGTAACAATTCCCTCTTTATAAAATTTGTATCTATAGATGTAGCAGATTTTATAAACTTAAAAATATCCTAACAGGATGATTTTTGAATTCCGTACCTAAAAAGGTAAAAACGGAAACCCTATTACTAAGCCTCCGCTGTCTGTCTGTCAGCAGGCTGTATCTCATAAACCGTGATACTCGTAGCTAGATTGCTGAAATTTTCACCAATTATGTATTTCCATTGCCGCTATAACAAGAAATACTAAAAGTAAAAAATGGAAAAATATTAATGGGTCTCCATACAATAATCGTGTTTTTTTCGTATTTTCTCGTTTAATATTAATAAAATCCAACAAACATGGTTTTCTTTTATTTATCAAGACTTATAGATAGAGATAGGTACGGAACCCTTCGTCCGCGAGTCCGACTCGTATTTGGTCATTTTTTATTATTTTCGCAATGTCTAGACAAGTACACCTAGCCACATGACAGGTAACGCTTACCTAATTTGTGGTTATTACGCCACGCAGGCAGACATGCTTAACCAGATAATCACATATAAATGGGGATTGAAACACAAGGTTAAGCTCGTAAACAACTTCATTCGATTTAACAGTCAGGAGGTGCTTCCGCGCCAATTAAAGGTATTCGCACATTATATCAACTCAACGTCGACTCAACTCACAGTATGGCATTGAAATGTAAGCTCTATATTATGTTACTTAAGAGCGAATTTCTCAATTTGTACGCGTTGGCCACTCGTCGTCCACGCGTCGTATACCTTTAACTTACAAATTGACAAATTTGCTTTTAAGTAACATAATATACAGCTTACATTTCAATGCCATACTGTGAGTTGAGTTGGAGTTGAGTCGGCGTTAAGTCGGTGTAATGTGCGAATACCCTAATGGTCATAAACGGATGAAATTGGAGACTCTGAGGTCACCGACTGACTGTCTTCGCAGTTTTGTAGCGTTTCTGAGCTTAGTAATGGGAGTACAAGATAAGGAATTAGGGTAGGCCTCTAGGCAAGAGGCCTAAGTGTAGGTCTTTTATGGTAGAATTCTCACCAACCAATACTTTAAAGGGCGTATGCTAATAACTTTAAGTTAGGGAAAAAAAATCCGTACCTTGACAACATCAATTGGTATACATTTCCAAAGTTTCGGATAGCGTCAATTATAATTTCTTACAGACTTTTTTGCCCAAGCATACTGACCTAACGACATCAATAGGATAGATTATGCGCGCAGGGAGTCGTATTCATGTCGTGGCTACGACGTCATTATGCAGGATTAATTAAGTAGTTTACTATCGTGATGAAAAGTGTTTAAATTGATTAGTGACCAAGCATTAAAAGTAATTTATAAAGCAAAAGAGAAGTTTGTCTAGAATCTCCTTTAAAAATGTTAAGGAATCCCCTCTTACCAGGTCAGGGAAACACTAAAAACTTTTTATCCTGTACTCAAACGGGAAAACAAGTCCTTACAAACTACAATTACGGTTGGACCGTTTTACGTTATTCATTGACCCGAAACCTTGGTGCAGAGTATCCTTTTCCTTGAGTTATGACAACTGGTTTTGCAAAATTCCTTTGGTTCAACACAACAGGGGATTATTTCCCATAAAGAGTACATAAGTACCAGGCGTCGGAGAGGGTAACTGTTTGTGTACCCAAGTGCGGTATTTAAGTAGCGTCGGGGGTGTGTTACGGTAAATTCGGTAAAGGAGAGCGTATATCGGAATTTTCTCATGTGTGTATAAAGTTTTTAACCGATTTTTTACCGACTTCTTGAAGATGAGGTTTGAGGTTGTTCACAATTTCCTTTTGTTTGATAATTCAGAACTTTTGTCATTAAGTAGGTAACATATTACTTTTTTAATGATGTTACGTATATAAAAATAAAAACAAATACATATATTATCATATATTTTTAACCAACTTCAAAAAGAAGGACGAGGTTCTCAGTTCGACTATAGTTTTTTTTTTTATTTAAACAATCAACAACAACTAAGGATAAGTAATAGATGTAGAGTATAATAGTCAATCTATAGATATTATCTAATCTCTCCCTTGCACATATTTACGTTGTTAGCTGGTCTTATAAACCCATACTACAGGTTTGGATGAGTGTGCGTTGAACTTTACACATGCGTTATCCCCAAGGAGGCATCATATCGGCTTGTAAGCAACAAGTTATAGCGACTATAGTGTACGACTACCATTAGCGTCAGTCGAGATATTCTTAGCTATATTAGACTATATTCTATACATCATAAACTAAACTTAGCTACTAGGTACTAGATAATAAAATGTGTAGGTAAAGCAATTTTTGTAGTACAGTTTATTTCTAACCAAATAAACCAATAATTTAAAAAGTAATCAACTTCAAAACTGTTTCCTGAAAACTATGAAACAACGGATTAGGGACATAGCTACAGGGACCTATTTACAGATTTAACGAGACGAAGCGAGGGCGAGACACGAGACAGTTAAAATCGTCACAGACTACAACTAAACATCTCCAAAACAACTTCAATATAACTACTGAAAGCATTTAAATTACGTCGTATACCCACTCGGCAACTTGTAATCCGATTTATGCATCAAACATATGGAAGTCGGTTTTGGTCCGATAGTGGAATTACACGCGACTACGGTACGACGGCGACGCGACGTGACGATGTGGGGTCGTGCCGACTTACCAATACGAGTATTACAAGTTATTGTACAACTACTCCAGTTATTTTTTGTGGAGCAACTGTTCTATAAGTGTCCCGTCGATATTGAAAGGGTTAGAATTATTAGTATTATTACACAGATGCGGGTTGTTACTCGACAGCGCTAGACAGAGGGTAATTCTTTTCAAGTGTATGTATGTATTTAGCATATACCCATAAAAAAGAATAGATAGAGCGGTCGTATACAATCCTAATAATTAAAAAAAAATCCTCACTTTTAGACTGGATGGCTCCGTCTATTATTTTTTATGAATCCGCGGTATTTAGTTACTTTTTCTATGCTCAATCTGGGCACAAAATGGAAAGTTTAATCTCTATAGTTTATAATCTGAGTTTCTGTTCTTGGTTATCTGTAGTATTAATGACACTCACGATATAGGGAATCCTATTAAGACAGCACAGAGCAATGATCTCCTGTTTGTCGCTAATTTCTCCTGGTTATCAATTTAATGCTCCTCAACATTATGCATATATCGGTTAAGCTTCTTAACGTTAAGAGGTTTGCAGCGGCGACAAATTAAAGCGTAATTTAATACCTTATATCGGTATATTACCATGTATAATCCAGTTTGGATATTATTTAACTATACTTTTTAATTAACCAATGGTTATGAGTTTAGTTTAAAAAGGATTTGGGTATTGGATATAATATTTATTTGGAGACAAAATCAAACTTCGAAATAGACGCAAATTGTAGAGAAACGTGTACGAGCACCGATAACCATATATGACTTATTCTTATTTTAAACTACGACTTATTTGACGAAGACAAACAAGACTGTATCTATCTTTTATTAATTTCCTAATATAATGTCTCCAACTAAATAAAGGTTAAGTTAGTAAAATGACTCTTTGAATAAACAATCGTTCATATTTGGCTCATTTTGATTTCAAGATTGACGATTACTGGTACAGAAAAACCGATCAGGTGTGTTACCTATATATTTTATTGAATAACATGAAAGATATTTATTTATTTAAAAACTTTATTGTATACCTAAACCTTAAAATTAAGTATATACAAAAGGCGGGCTTAATGCCTAGAGGCATTTTCTAACAGCCGACCTATAGTGCTGAAGAAAATTTCCAAAAGGTGGCGATGATTTATAAATTGCGGGCAAAGAATTTGTAAATGTAAATAAGCATACACATAAACAAGATATCATAAATTAAACATGTAGGATTCTAAAACCGAATTTTGAAAGAAGAGTAACATTACACCAACGACTTTAACTTATAAGGTCAGCGCACACAGTATGCTTCAGGTTCCCACATTTGCGGCAATGCCGCGCCCTGAAATGGAACGCTAATGGATTCTAGCCAATACTGATCCCTTGGAAGCAATTTGGAGCGTCAGATGTTTTTTGTTCATTCCCACACTAAGTACTAACCGTGGCCGAGTTCTCAACAACCGACGTAAGCTGAAACGATTGAAAAGTTATAATGTTTTTTGTTTGTAATTTTAATGGAGAATCCTTCGGAAGTGTTAATGCGTAATATCTGTTAGGGCTGCCAAAATTGGATACCCGATTTTAGTTTGGATTGGGTTGTACGGACCCTAATTTGACAGACATGGGTCAGGCGTGGTCATTATTGAATTTTACGATTATTTATTAATCCTAAGCCAACACGCTCGAATCTCCTTTGACAGGAGAAGGTTGGAATGTATTATAAACGTGTGAATGTTATTAGCTGGGGCCTCGGCTCTCCCCAGCACTATCCGTGTGACCCGCGTTGGATTTTGGAATTTAATAGCAGGTAGAATTTGGGTCGTTTCCGTAAATATGTAAAAAAGGGTCGCTTCTGTTTCGGTTTGTATACGGAATTTGTATTTAGTGTTTCTCGGAGGAAATTCTAATAAAGGCGGTAGACGCCGCGCTGGCTTCGAGACTAAGGGTTAAACTAGTTTACCATCCCTAAAACTATTAATATATAATCTGGGTTGCTATAATTATGTTTTAATTTAACTAGTAGGTACTCATTAAGAAAAAAACAAAAAACTGGGTGCTCATAATACCCCTATTAGGTATAAAAAATCTATGTCACAACTGAAAAGCGCATGTGGGCGTGGCCCTGAAGCTGCAAGTAGTATCAGTTTTCACTACTTACTACTTATCTTCAAGCAAATTTCAAGTGACACATTCTGTTTCTGTAATGGCGGCTTGAGCGCGTTAGTTAAATATCGCAAATATTTACGAAAATTAATCTACCATAACCGATGGTAATATAATTTAATTTATTATGAGCCATTTTGTGTGTAAGGTTTAATTTAATTATATTGTAATTTTTGTTCTTGGCGAATCATCGCGGAGGAAATATAGTGTGTAATGTGTAAATGTGTGAGTTTGCTAATACTGAGTTTCATAGAAAAATCGTAAGTTGCTTCTTCTGTATGTATACAGATACATTCCTTGTTCTGTGGTCACACCCAAATCAGAGACGAATTCAATGACATTTCACACGTTGAAATCCTTTAAGCTGTTTAAGCTGTGACGCTCCCAAAAAAATGTACAAATATACGTTTAAAAATTACCCCTCTTTTGGCGCAACGGCTAAAAACCACCTGGTAACCCTACTATAGTAACCTAAACTATAGTTCGGGACAGTAATAACAATATGTAGTAGGCTTCAGTTTATGTTATAACACAACTTGTGTTAATCTTGCCTTAAAATTGTAGTAGTTTCGTTGATACCGACGATGAAATATTAATTGGCAGTCAAACTTCGCGGGTACAATGTGATGTTTACCCAAGGGTGTATTTGTCATTAACTTTATGAGTAGTTAGCGTATTACCCGACTGTGTAATAATTTCCAATTCATCAGGTTTACCGTAACATGTATACCTCGTTTTTTTCGTCGTGATTTAAAAGGTAAACAATCTTGGCACAACTTTTATTTATTTCATTAATTTAATAAAGTATTTAGAAGTATACAGAAATTTATTTTAACATTAAATTATTGTTCATTCTTTAGTTTTTTTAAACTTGTGTCTGTCTTATTTTTAAATCGATAATTACATAAAAAGACACTGTAAGATTGTTTACCTTTTAAATCACGACGAAAAAAACTAGGTATATGTCCATTTTGGTATTTCTATAGCATTTTGTGCAGCGAGCGAGCAAACGGCGCGGCCGTGCTGAGAAATGTCTAGTCAGGCGGCCGGGCAACGCGGCGGGCGTAGACAGAACTTGACTGGTTTCGATCTCTCAAAGCTTACATCACATCTCTGCTACAGAAAGCTCACAACATCTCCTGTCTGCTACGCTTCTTCTGCCAGCTTTGCAGCACATCTCTTCTCGTCTCCTCTCCTTTCCGCTTTTTTGAATAAAAATTATACGTTTACGATAAACATTAAATATAAACTACAATCGATGAAGAATAATTTTAGTAATTGATTAGGTAATAGATTGTATTAGATAATTAACTTACATTTGTGCAATTATTATAGCGCCTATGACTTATAAATTAAACATGTTGTAATGGAAATAAAAATGAAACCATTATATGTATAAGTATATTTTTTTTATTCATCTTTTTCATAAGGTCTCATGTAGAAACCCAAATTCATAAGATTGAATTGAAACGTAATTTTATTTATCACCAATTAATTTGGGTCAATGTCTAAAATACATTTTCACAGGAAATGGATTTGTTCCCGCGGGTCTCGAAAGTGAAAACTTCTGTACAAAGTTTTAAGGAAGTCTTGATGCGAAATAAGTTATATTATTTAAATAAATATAGGGATTTTATCGGTAACGGGTACTCACGAATTATTTATAAAACGTGCGATTTCGAACAAGCAAATCCTATTAGTTACATTAATTTATAAAGCATATTGTAATATACTTACTTAAGCTTAGTTAAGGGCATCCTACATGGCTTAGTAATTGTGAACTAATGATAACAACTGGGACAGATGAATTAGCGTGCCCTCTGAAGCACGGAAACGCTCAAGAATTTGTTTTAAGTACCACTCACGGTCATCGACTTGACATCTATTACTAACAGGACCAATCAACTAACAGTCCCCCCTTAGTCCTATTCTAAGTCTGTTACGATGTCCATGGGCGGCAGTGGGGCGAGAATAGCACACAGTCCCGGCTACAAAGCGGTAGGCGTCGACACCGCGTGGTTTTAGTGGGTTCAAGTCCCACATACCTGTCCGGCTTCCCATAGCCGGATGGATGAGAGGGTCTTTCCACGCGAAAAAAAAAGTGTTTGGTGGCACTGTCAGCTCGTTTGCTATCTTAAAATCATAAAAAAACACGCTTGAAAATCGTATCCACAAACGGATAATTACGACTTTCATAAACGAAGTAAAAGATATTTGAAGGATTGTGAACATCCGCATTGATTAAAGTTGTCGTAACTTTGTACGAGCTCGTTAGTAACCTGCCAGTTAGTGAGTTTAGTTTTAGTTATAACTAAAATATTATGCTCAATGAAGTCGGTCTCCGTGAATCAAACATTTGAGTGGCTATGTGGACTGTAGAGTTTTGTTTACAGTTATGTTCATTGAATTTATGTATAGGTAGGCATAAGAAATTTTGTTAGATAACTATTTACCTAATTAATTATATTTACCTAACATATTTAACTGACACACATGTGTAACACTATATCATCTTCTCTGTGTTGACTTTAACTATGCCAAATCTTACATTATTTTAAAAAAGGTAATAAGTTGAACTCTTCACATAATAACACGGCATAGAATATATTTTGAGATTATATCGAACTTTCCAAGCCGTGCAACTGTTACTTAAATCACAGTCTACATTCATTTTACGAGTACTTCAAAAAATCAAAATATTTTTTTCATAGAGGCATCAATGATATACTTCAAAAAAATACACACATTTTAAAGGCAACACACACCGTTTAGCACGAAATACTAAGCTACGAGTAAATAACCAGCCGGTACTGAAAGCAAATGAACTGTAAACCACGAAAGCTTTAGAACTTTCAGCTAGCAACTGCTTACATGAAGTTTGCAATATCCGAATTTGTTTACATTTAAATCAATCGGCAAACATTCAGCGATAACCCATTTTCGTGAGTGTTCTATGCAGTGCCAGTGTCCATTTGGATATTGAAAACTTGCATGCATGAGTTAGTGTGGATCGACTGACGCAAGATTTATCATGATTGCAGATTAATAACGGCTGCAACGAATAGATCTGCGTGACTGACTAGTTTATTAATGGCTCTCCCTAATTTCTTTTCAGGTTTTGTATAACTTTTATTTCTCTAGATTTTTCTTTAAGATTTTTAAAACTTCTGTAGTTTTTTCTTCTATTAGTTTAGGTTATTACGTACGCTTTAAGTCCTTTATGATAGCTATAGATCTGTACACGTTGCTTTTGTTACGTACTTACTTCTTTCCCTTGAATCCTAGACTAAAATGAATCAATCCTAAGATGTATCGAACCTAAGCCTCGTTTAACAACTGATCTTAGTGTTTTAGGTGTTTACTTTCTCATATTGTGTATATATTAATAGAAGACAACTATTTAATAACATTCATCGATACCTATATTTTACAGGACTAACAAAAATAATCTCGAAGTTGAGAAGCACCATCTCAGTCTCAATATAGATGGCGGTATGCAATAAAGTGGCAGCAAGGAAACATTAGTCAATATGGATGGTTTCCTCCACGACCGCCAACACTATCGGTTCACTGGAGCGTTCCGACATTTTATACCTAAAGTTGACTTTATCATTGATTTTAAAGCTTTACAAAATTTTCACCTGATTTGAAAATTCCATAGAGTAAACTTAGTCTCTTTGAGAGTTGTTTACTCTGATAAGCAGCTGGATGACATGATGTTGTTATCTGTCGTTAAATAAATAAATAAATGCCATTGACTGCTTATGGATTAGTTGATTTCAGCCGTTACACAAAAATATTTAAAAATGTACCAATAGCTACGGAACCCCAAATAATCTTACGATACTTAACCCACAATCCACGCAGATTTCCCACACTTCTGCGTCATATTTAACTCTTTTACGAGCCAAAGATAAAAACTGTTCCAATCAAAACTCCATACATCACACCGATACTAGTAGTATTAATATTATATTCAAAAGTCACGTTTATTGATTGTCTGTATCAAAACTTATTCGTAAACATTGTCGCAGGTTGACACAGTGTTTATGATAATAAACTTTTATTCATAGTGCATTATTCGACGTTAATATAAACGGAAATATTCCGTAGCCTTACGGAATGTGATGGGATTTATTGTGATTTTGAAATGTTATTGGCCATATATTTTTCCCTGTTATAAATTGCGACCTTTCTTTGGACATTTTTTTTTGCTTTTACACATTTACCTTCTTAGATTATTTTTTAAATATAAATGATTTTTAAAATACCTGATTTATAAAATACTTCTTGCGATAAGTTGTTGATCAAATGCTAGACAGTCGAATTATATAAATTTCATTTACATTTCCATTTTATTTAGCGTCCAATAAAATGCTGAAATTCAGTAGACTGTATTTGTATTCATCAGGTTACGTGAAAATATTAATTTATAGACGGTTTTCTGGCCGATAAAACCTGTTATTTGCATAAAACTCATATTTATTTTATACAAGCTTTTCGTGGCGTAAATCAAATCGATTGAAATTATAAATACAGCATTATTAACCGCTGCAATTTTGTTAATATTGCGTTCAATACATACAGCATTTTGATTGCCTGTTTATTACAGGCTAAGTAAATATATGCGTAATATGTATGTGTGTGTAGATATCTACTCCATATAATAATATTCTGAAGTCCATGAAACATATTCATGTGTTTCTTTATTCCACCATAATTAACTAATTTATTTTCACAGTCCCCCCTATGGTGCTACTCCAAGTTGGTTACAATGTCCATGGGCGGCAGGGGTTGGTAGCATTGCTAGCTCGTTTGCTATCTTAACACCTTAAAAAAATCTGCACGCCTGAATAATATATCGACAAACGGTATTCAAGTAAACTTTGCTACTCAAAAAAATGGCAGCGATATGACGTAATTCGTGAAAACGTTTCTTAAATTTTCTTCAATTTATAATTTTTAAATTACTATTAAACTCAAAAAAAAATTCATCATATTTGACAGCATACGGTAGGTAATCCTTTTTTTTTAAACTGTATCAAACTAAACTTTTAAAAGCCGTAGGCAAATGAATTAAAACGTAGTGCCTATTTATAAAATCACTGGCAATCTAAGCTGTTGAAGTGTTTCTCTATTAACCACGGTTTAACACGATGCCTCTTTACATTGCTTTTCACTTGTTTTTCCATATTCCTATGAACCACATGTAATCAAGTAATTAAAACTATTGCTATAATTCCATAGTTACTAGTGTTAATAGCTGCGAAGAGAGTAATGTTCTTCGAGCGTATGTATCTATACCTCGTTTTTTTCGTCGTGATTTAAAAAGTAAACAATTTTGGCACTACTTTTATTTATTTCATTATTTAAAAAAAATATTCAGAAGTATACAGAAATATATTTTAACATTAAATTGTGTCTGTCTTATTTTTAAATCGATAATTACAATTAAAAGACACTGTTAAGATTGTTTACTTTTTAAATCACGACGAAATAAACGAGGTATATGTATTTCTATGTCTATGGTAGACATGTGAGATGGCATTGGATTCGTCTACATTGTGAGAGTAACAAGGGCTTAAATTCTGTAATAAACTAACCCCTCTTCCCTCCCTTTTTTGGCAGTCAATTAATTTTTCTTTTATTTATTAATGATTACTAGTTTAAATATCGAATTCTCAGCAACTTGAGAAACAATAATATTACATAGCACACACTCAGACCAAAAATGAAGTTTTTTTTTCTTTTTTTTACGATTTGACATGTCACAGAGCACGGCTTGTAGAGCAATGTACCGGGAAACGTTATCATTTGGTAAGTACGTTATGTTTTAGTATACTACGCTAATTTGTTCCGAATTCTCAGTCCATATATTTTTTCGACTGTGATCACGCATTTTAAGAAAAATACCCATGGTTAAGTCTCCAAAGTCCACAGAATATAAAAATAATAGAAGCATCCTGGCTGTCATAAAAAAGTATTCCTGCGTTAGAATTATGAGTAGGTACGTGTTCGGGTTTGTTGTCCAAAAAATAACAACGGAACACTGCTCATAACACGTTTGGGAGTAATTTAGTTTTTCAGGGCTCGTGAGTGGGGTGAGTTACTTGAAGCAGGTTGTAGGTAATCTCGTTAAGACAAGTTACAACTTGTTACAAGTGTAGGTTTACACGTAGGCCTGTACCGTAGTGATGTAACTGGTTGGTAAATTGTTAATCTCTTTAGGAGGCCTTTCGGTTATTGAGTTATGTGTAATGAAAGGGGTTTTAACTAAACAAATATTCACCTTTCTATGAGTCGTTTACTAGGGCAATTTTATTTAACGTATCTGAACTGTGAAATAAATATGTGGAAAAGATGCAATGTGATGTGTGTTCGTTAAAAATCTTTTGCTTCTTTTCATTTAAATAGGTACATGTTTCAAAAGCCAATTAATTCCTTTTCTCCAGACTTCAGGAGAAATAAAAAAGAAAGGCACAAGATTACATAAAAAAAATTTTCTTTCGTCACTTTTCCAATATAACTCTAACATAATTATTTTACATTTATAAATAGAACATAATATAAACCTTACGATCCCCATTCTATAGCCATAAACTAGTTTACGAGCCTAAATTAAATCTACTCGAACATGGCTCTAGTTTGAAACGCGTAATTTACGTTTAATATAACGTTTAAAAACGTTTCTTTCTTTCTTTAAAATATATCGGGCACAACCACGACACTATCCTAGACCAACGCCTTTGTAAACTTTGGGCGTAAAACATAAATATCACAAGTGTTACGAATTTGAGTGGGATTGATAAGACATATACATATTTCTTTTAAGTTCGGTGGTTCTAGAAAATTATTTTATTACAATTTTTAAGAATTATATAAAAAAGAAAACTTTTCCCGGCATTCAAACTGACCTCTTCTTTATATTTGGTTCCATTCGCGATGGAATATTTCGCCCCCAGACTTCGCCACTAGCTTTATTATAAGGCCATTAAGCGTCACACGTAAGCAGATTTAACCACTCAATTATTTCAAATTAAGTAATTGACGTGCAAATAATCTAGATTAGATCTAGGCAGGAAGGGAACTAACACCCGCTCACATAAATAGTACCTTGACCGTGTACTAATGCCAGTGCGGTCCCACTGTTTCACAACAAGCCAGGCATTGGTCTAATGGAATAAACGATTGCTTAGAGCAAGGCTGTGTCGATCCTGTGTACGCAGTCCCGCGGGCTCTGTCGTTCTGAGCCGACACTACGTCCAGCCAATTGGTAAATAACACCACTCGAACGCGTATCCGTTTAATCAGCATAAGACAACGGACGACTCCTTCAGTCTTCCTCGCGGCTCGTGACACACTAGTGCCCTTAAGATTCTCGTGAGAATTCAGTGCAAGTGTCCGTGCCAGGAACGATCGACGCTTAAGTGGCGGAAATGGGACCTGGATAGGAAGTCCTCAAAGACAGTATGAGATTAGATAGGCGTAACGATGGACAATATGAGAAACAAATATCTAGTGTTAAGTAGTTTATCACTTGAGGCACTAAATTTGTAGATAAATAACTCCGGCACCATGAACGGCATCAGCGTTTCCCTGGATAAAACCGGGTCTGCAGTGGAGACGCCGACGAAAGAACAGCCGAAACCAAAAAGGTCGACGATACGTGAAAAATTGATGCAGATCAAATCAAACATTACAGTCGAACCCATCATAGCTTGTTATATCATGTCCAATGTATTCTCAGGACTGGCAGTTCAGAACTTAAATTTGGAGAAAGCGTGTCGAGTGAACTTAGGTTATAGTGATGAAGTGTGTTCAGCGTTGAACAGGCGGCAAACAGAAAACTATACGCTGGAAGAGGCCGAAGTGCAAAAGTTAACCGCATCGGTCCAAGCGTGGAAAAACATAGTTCAGACGACGTTTCCTTGTATATTGGTATTATTTGTCGGGTCATGGAGTGATAAAACAGGAAAAAGGAAGGCGTGTATCCTTCTGCCCATAGTAGGGGAAGTGTTGTGTTGCACGAGCTTCATTCTGAACACATATTTCTTCTACGAATTACCACTGGAGGTCACGGCCCTCTCCGACCTGTTTCCGTCGCTAACCGGTGGTTGGATTACGGTCTGCGTTGGTGTATTCAGCTATATTGGTGACGTAACGACAAAAGAAATGAGGACATTCAGAGTAGGAGTGGCTAATTTGTGCATGTCTCTGGGAATACCATTAGGAATGTCACTCAGTGGAATCCTCTTGCAGCAAATCGGCTATTACGGCATATTCTTCATCTCAAACTGTTTGTATTTCACCAGCTTGATATATGGTTACATTCGGTTGAAAGATCCTGTTATATCTGAGGACAGGCAACGAGTAAGTTCATATATCTCCTTATTTCTTTAATTAATCTAATCATTTAATGTTTTCCATGATTGGTGTGATAATATAAGTATACAGAATGTTCACACAAATGTGATTTTAAGAAAACCAGTAGGAAAATCCTATAGTAATTATTATCAGCAATCATCTGCAAATTTTATAGTGTACGTTGGATTTTAATTGAAAGATTACAACAAAAGGTAAAGTACCTTGTTGGTCACTAACATTGAATAGCTTAATTTTAATTCATGACATAAAGGGATTTTGTACATCTATATAAACGTACCTACTCGTATATGAATAAGTGATTGTGGCCCATTATAATAATAATCAAGACATCGACTTATTAAATTGTACAATATACAATAAGTATTCAATTCATAGTTTACAATAACCCTCGTTTTGAAATGGGTTTACACTTTTTGTAACTTTTAAATCGTATCTGCCTAAAAAGTTTAAATATCTTGAAACGAATTATTTCTTATAGTTTTATAGACTAGATAGAAAAAAAAACTTACGAACCACTTTCAGTTTTGATTCAATGAAAATATCTACATTATTTTCGGGGAAAATAAAGTAGAAACTTTTTATCTGTTTCTTTATTTAGTTAGATCTTAACAACGGCTTTGGCATTTATCTTATCAAGAATGTTTAATAAGGAAATTCTTTATCAAAGCCTAATTTCTAATCTATCAATTTCTTATTTCTTTCACGCAAATATAAAAAAAGATGCCAACAAGATTCACATCCAGATAATTTATCTTGGATCTCAGTATAATAAGATTTTTTATCTACTAATATAATTATTCAAGAACATTAAAATTTAATAAGACATCTACTTATATAAATATTAAGTAAGTTAGTTGGGTCAGCGAAAATTTGAGGTCGTCTAAATAAAAACTCCTTTTAGAATTCTATCTGTTTCTCTATTTGTCCAAGAATGATGCGAAAATGTTTTCGATATTCCAAAGCCTATGAATCAAATCAAAATTGTCAGGCTACATGAAAATTCGTTAGATGAAGAGATAAATAGATGGATCGGCGTTCTAGCTTTATCATTGGATGGTCGTATCATGTTCTCATACCATGAAAGGTATATTATTGATGGACAGGTTCTATCAATACCAGCATCTATCAATACCATTTCAGAATTATAACCGAAGGCTTTTCATTGGCCTGAAAATTACCAATGGGGTAACATTGACGAGTGATGCTTTAGACTTCTACGGCGATAAAGAAAGACTCGTACCAAATATTATACCGCCACATGACGTAATGTCCATTATAGATGCAGATATAACAGATTGGACTGCAGAAGTCACGTAACAAACTGACTGCAACCCTATATGCCAGATGCCATTAATCATATTCTCAAAAAAACATTTATTTCCGCGAAAGTAGCTCCAGATACGAATCGGCAAGGAAACGTCGGCAGAAGGCAATTTGTCAGCCCTGCACGACGATTTGTCTACTAGAAGACGTTGTCCTACGAACATTACCAATGTAGACACCTATCTGAGCCTCGCGTTAAACTGATTGCGTTACTATTCTCCCCTCGAATTTGCGTACTGAGCGGAGAGCAATTTATCACTTACATAATAGCATTGGGTCGGGGCGTCCATGTCACCGCATTATCTCCCGGCTTGAACCTTAGATTTTCGATTGGTAATGTCGAATTGCAGTAAGGCGCATTGTGGATTTCATGAAGCTGATAGTTGGATTTCATCTCGAGATTTATATCTAATTTAAACGTATAACTTGATATGCATAATATTTTGCTCTACTGAGTGGATAGAACATCGTATAAAAACACAGTTGAACTGCCGATGCACTCATTTGGCAGGCCTTAACAACCGTAACTTCCATAGTAAAATATATTCTGCAAACAAAAAATTAACAATGCGTGGTAATGGAGCTTATATTGCTTACTGCTTTCATTATCTGGAATATTTGATTACACTGACTATGTAATGAATTGTTCTGTCTAAATATTTATACAGGAAGCAAGAACTGATAGCATTTTATACTGAGGTATATTAACAAAATTAATAGTCTACGTCATTTTTTACAATGAAGACAAATCCAATGACATCCCATATATTAAAATCCAAAAAGGGTTCACCTTTAGGCTTTAGCTAGAACGTTCCTAAGAAATCTACATATTTACATAAATACAAAATAGTAAGGAAAACATACCCTCCTTCTGAAATAGTCGGGCAATAACGTTATCTATGCTTAAACATAGAAACAACAAAATAAGGCGAAAAGTACGGATCACAAATCAGCATAACAATAAAAAAGGAGTAAGATAATGTAGTAGAGGGATATTTATGAGAAGGATGCATGTTGGGACGAAGAGGGAATAATACAAACAGAAATACAGGTGGAATTCGTTGGAAATATTGTCACTGTTACGGCCACTCTTGATACACGTAAATTGGAATGCTTGTTACGGGTTTTGATATGCGTCAGCCGGTAATATGCGGGTCGTATTCATTTTCTTTTACAATATCTTTGGCAAGGTTATACGAGTGTTCAAGCAAAGTTGATTTAAGCAAGATTCTGGTAACTTTATAATTACGGAATACTCTTAAATATAACAATGATAAATAGACTAGAGCCTTAAGTAGAAGGTAATACAATGATGGCTCTAATTAATCCAGAAACGACCCATAAGGAGCATAAGTCTCTCGTCACTTCATAGAATTACTATTTACTAGTTGAGAATCCGATGTAAAATCATGATGATGTGAACGTGCATAGAACACGTGTATAAAAAAAGGCGCGTTGTCAGCGCGTCAAAAAAGTTGTATGCAAGGGCCCTTAGGACTCAGACAGATACACCTCTTTTATCTGCAGCGTTTCGTGTCTCCAATATGCATCGATACTGAAAAGCAGCTAAACATGAATCGTTACACCTCAAACGCTGTATTTGCCAACGCAATGAACTATTGATATGTAATGAGAACAACCTCAGTAGACGGTTTCAATTGCCCGTCAAAGCACACGTTAAGATCTTTGAAACTTGGCTCATCTTAGCATCGACGCAAGCCGTCAATGAGCGCTCAGAGCCATTACGAGTCGCTAAGCCAACTACAGAACTGAATTGAGAACAGACTAGTTTAATGCAAATTAGTTGGTAGACACGGTATCTCCACGGTATGAGAACGTCAGAATAATCTAACTGGGGCACTCCAACTAATGTTAGTATTAACTTGTGATAGAGTGTAGACACGGCCGCATATATCGTTTATGTACTGAAAGTTGTTTGAAGTTCCATTTTGGACTATGAACGTGGTAATATAGTTTAATGAATTAATTGTAATGGCAGAAGCTGTCGTTTTAGGGTTCTGTATAGAGACTCCTATGATTTCGCTATTACTAAGACATTACAGTCTATTCATCGGTCTGTTTAAAAGTAACTATGACTTAAGAAAATTGGAGTTGCAACCCCCTCTCCTACATTATTACTAATCGATAAGTAGATATAGATTTTTATAAACTTTCTTACTTATCACTTCACTAATGTTCAAACCATTCGTTTAAAAGCGTCGCCTTAAAAAGTTTTTAACCCTCCGAAAGAAAATCCTGGGTACGACCTTTTAGAGCTGTATATCCTAGCAGATTTTACACATATCATCCTAGCAGATTTTACACATAAAGTGAAAAAGCGCCTTGCAATCTTAGTAAAAGACTGTTCGTGATCATATGTTAATTTAGAATTGGAAAGAATGATACTACGCTTGTGATTTTCAGGACCAACCCGTCGGCTGCCGAGGGTGGGTGTGTTCTTTCTTCGACGCTCGTCACGTCCGGGAGACCCTGACTGTGGCGTTTAGGAGTGGACCACGGAGAAGGAGGCTCAGAGTCTCTTTACTTATAGTTGTCGTGTGTGTTATCTTTGGACCTTTGCATGGTGAGTAGAATGATCTCATAGGTTATATCATCAAGTTTGAAGTATGCCAAGTTTCATGTAAACAAATCCAGTTGTTTCTGTCTCCATAAAGAATTTTACGGGACAAAACTACTTCCCAAAATAAAAAGTGTCTTTGGTCTCCTTGCGATGTTAGATAACAGACAGACAGACAGACAGTTATCGTTATTGTCGACATAGTTCCGTTATAATCCACTCTGTTTCATACACTTCATACTCCAACATCGCCGTACGAACTTGTAGCGTCTAAATCATTTCAACCGAGCGTTGCATGTGCATCAATTAACGTACCTAGCTAGAGTAACGCAGTGTATTCCAATCGCAGCGACATGCGATTTATTGAATCACAATGCGTTGTCACAATAGATCGCGTCCGGCCACTGTTTGTGCGTCATCATTTCTGTTTGGTTAGGATTGGCAGTACTAGTGACTACGATTTGCATGCACAGACTTTGTTGCACATGCCTCGTTACATTTTGTATCACTATGATTAGAGTATGGGGTAAATAACGCTACATAATCGTAGCCTTATAATAAAATATCCTGTGCCATGGACAACATATAAAAACAATCACACACACCCAGCCAACGATGGGAATTGAACTATGGATCAAACAGCAAGCAACTGTTTGATTTTGCAAACACTAACAGCGTAAAACGGCCCGTATATGACTAGCATTGATCACTGAGCTTTACACACGATGTTTATCACAGTTCTATTTGCCTTTATATAGCTTACAACAACGCACATCGTCGGGCTATTAAAAAACGTGGCGTGCAAAGGCCCTTCCGATAAGAAATCCTAGTGCTGAGGTTGGATGTAATGATCTTATGACAGTATAAGCGTTTACTTCTACTACATGAGCTGACGATTGGTTTGTTTCCAGGTGAAATGAATGTGTTGTACCTGTTCATGCGGTACCGGTTCAACTGGGATGAAGTTCAGTTCAGCATGTTCTGCACCTACAGTATTATCACCAACCTAGTCGGTATGTACGGATTGCAATGATACACTTTTATTTGCAAACAAGACGGCGGTCGCGGCTTCGCCCACGAAAGGGTAATTAAAAAAATATTGAACTTATCCCAAGGGAACCTATAATCGGGATAAAAACGATACTATGTCCTATTCCTGGTTGCAACCTATCTGTGTACCAAGTTTCAGCTTAATCAGTTCAACGGTTAGGACTTGAAGGACGTACCAACATCCAAATATCCAAACATCTTTACAAACTTTCACATTTATAATATTAGTAGGAAGGATATACTTCGTTTGATGATCCTTTATGGTTTATTATGATGCTGCTTATGAATAGGTCGGTTGCAGTATCGATTCTTGGTGGGTACAAACACTTGTGTGAAAATTATATGTCTGTTTTCAAAATATCGATGTCAGTAATGTTCCACACATACCATCAAACCAGCCTGTACACAATACTAGCGTGGAACTAATTTTTGTAACAATGTCACTTAAGAAGTGGGAAATAATAATGAAATAACGTAAAAATGTGAAAAATAATTTAATGTCTTTGTTGAAATTCGCATTATAATGTGAATTTAAGATAATAAGGCACTCATGTACGCACAATAGGTACATTATAACTTGAAAAATAACAGGCCCAAAGGACACCCTCGTCAGCTATATGACAGCTTGTCCGTTTTACATGTAATGAGCTCCAAAAAGCGTGTTAACAAATACATTGTACATTTAATTGAATATCAAACCATAGTAGCACAATTTTGAAGATCTTTTTAATTATTTTATCACGTTGTTAAAGTAAAATTATAGTCTTCTTAATAAGAATGTAGTTAGTTTTAATCATGTTCAAATACAATTATTTGGTTATTACCCAACTGCCCAGGACAAGCGTAATGTTTTTGAACTCCACAGTCCAAACGCCTTGATGGACGACAACATGAGAGGTATCATTTTCGGGTTCGCTTCTATTTTAGACAAGTTAAACCTAGGGATTCCAAATTTTAACCATTAAAATGAAGTTATCTCTTCAATTTTCATAACAGCTGTGTATGTTAATCTTCATTCTGTTTTTTATTAATATTTATGTCAATGTACATAATACTTTCTTATTCTTCACACCAGGGACACTATTCTCCATAAGCATCTTCAGTGACTTCATGAAGCTAGACGACACGGTGGTCGGCATCATCTCGTGCACCAGCAAGATCCTCGCTAGCTTCATCTTTGCCTTTGCCACCACTACTACCGAGATTTACATTGGTATGATTACCTTAATAAATTAACATTAGAGGACCTTCTTGGTCAAAGTTTGACCATAACTATATCAAACAATAGGCCATAGACCTGTTCGAACCATCCCGGTTCTTGGCTACAAGATGTAAGGTCCACGTCTACTGTCTATCAACGGGAACTTCGGTCTGACGACCGAGTTCTGTATTTATTAATAAAATCTATAATTGGGTTAGCTTTGCTTTAAATGAAAAAATAAATGTTATGTATTTGTGTCACGTATTTTCAACAAAATTTTACTTTGTGTACTTCTTCGTGATGTCAACTTTAACCGATTAAATATCAAACTTGTACGTGCATTATTTTTAAGAATTTTAATCATAAAAAAATGTGTTAGCTGCATATGTCTTTAGCATCGTCTGCATTATCATTTGCTTCTATTAAAGTTTCTTCTATTAATTCTAATTGTCATTTAGTAATTCCCTTCACTTTGCAGCACCGTTGGTTGAAATATTCAATGGGACTTCCTTTATTGCCATGCGGTCCATTGCATCTAAACTGGTCACTAGTGAGGAATTAGGTAAGACAACATGGTTTTATTAATTAATGTTAGTTTAGTCTGTAGCTTATTTGGCAGCTATTATTTCTACAGACTTCTCAGAACAGATTTTCGTGGGTTCGATTAATTATTTAATATCTTGGGAATTGGGACTGTTTTAAGTATTAAGCGAAAATACCTATTATATGTACTTCGTTTCTGATACCTGCTCTCGGCGTGAACATAATATTACTTACAATTTCATTTTAAAACACTACCCAAAAGAAGCCGAAATCTGTGTCAATGAACTGTGTCTATGTGTGCGTTGTTCGAGCGCGTTCACTATGGAGTTCAACTACTGTTAGTCTCTCTATATTGTGAATGTTGTTGCATAAATTATTGTTGCCGTTATTTTGATTCGCAAAGATATTAAAAGCATTCTCAAAAAGCTTATCTATATTCTGTCAGGATGTCGTCCCGTGATGATGTATGGGACTGTTATCAAAACAATCTGGTGAAGGCGAGCGTAGGTATCGAATATGCACTGGACATAGACTACTGGCACGATAGAGAGTATTTAATTATATTTGTTACTACATTAGTGAAAAATGTATAGAATATTAAATGTGCACTGGATATAGACTACTTTCTGGTTACAAAAAGATTTTACTAGTACTTGTAACTGTCCTGTATAAAAAATAGATTTAATGAGTCATTTGGTACTATGTGTCTTTTTCAAATACTGGATTTTTCTGAGTGTTTATTGATGCAGTTTTCTGTATAGTCATTGTTTTATAAAAGTTGATGTCGAAGTATTAAATCTTGACGATCACAGTCTTATCACCACGTTATTCCTTGTCAAATATCGTTAAAACATTCCCGAAATTATTGCTTTGAAAAATGATTAAACCCCTTGATAATTCTTACGCAGTGATAAAATTATTACATCGACGGTAAGGGCAATAAAAACCTAATATTGTTTATTATCTTAATCGATTAAACTCAAGATAAAATTAAAATAAAGCTAGTCCGGTATACTCACTGTTTATTTATGCTCTGTGCGACGTCGTAATGACGTTTCTACATCGCTTCATCGCGATGTTGATTTGTTCGGTTGCGAAAGATTTTTCGGAACCACAGTTTTTTTCATCCTGCCTTTTTATTTTTATATTTTGGTCCCTATGTAACCGAGGCTTGATTTGCAAATATAATTAGGCACCAAATAATCTTAAACTAATAAAAGAAATAATTAATTCGTAATCGTTAAAAGAAAAAGAAAAAGCCCGAAAGCGGAAAATTTAAGGTTATGTTGAAATCCATCAAGACGTTTAGGCTCTAGAGCGTGCCAAAAAATGGACATACAATTACATACATACCCTCGAAAAAACATTACCCTTTTTGTACAGTCGGTTAATAAGAACTATAAACACTACGCTTCATACTTAGAACGAGACTTTATGAATTGATTTTTTCTTTACCTAACTGACGTCGGTATTTTCAACTTGGTGTGAATTATACGAGTACGTCCGACAAGTTTTCAAGGAACTGACGATTTGAGAGCAAACATCTTCAACTAGCAAAGCAAACCAAATATACATTTGAGAGAGTAAATACTTACTGGGTTCTGTAAAAACATTTGGATATAATGTTTTTCTTAACGTCTATTCGTTTATTTACGTTGTATAATTTTAAGTAGGTTTTTTGAAATTAGTTTTGAGATCACGTATAATGAACCAATCTTCTCATATGTGGAGATAAAGGTGCGATTCTGTAAATCGCGGGGTACCACAAACTATACGATAATTAGTGGTATCTTTTCCTGCGATATCAGGCAGCATTTGTTAGTGGAATTGATTTGTATAAAGCTGATACCAACTTCCGATATACGGCTGAAAGATTGAAAAATCGCATCTAGCGTTTTGCCAAATAGCACCTTAAGTAATATAAACTGTTATGGTTTCCCATACCAGGTCCTCTCGATTTTTTTTCAAAATCAGGGTTACAACTCGGTCCACCTATATCCAACACTCCACCATACTTTCTTTAAAATACCTACTTCACATATTTTATTGAAATAATTTTAGCCATTTAGGAAAAATTCAGCGACAAACACACGTACAATATTTTATAAAAGGTGGGGTAAGACTAACACACGGGTCAAGACTAACACTGGCTATTATCTCGATACGTATAGCTTAAATACGAAATTCTTCCAGTCTGTAAGATAGAACAAACGTAAATGTTCTCGGCTAAAACACACACACATGTCGTTTCTTCAAATGCATATCGAGATAATAGACAGTGTTAGTCTTGCCCCGTGTGTTAGTCTTACCCCACCTTACCATATAGTATTTGTTTTGAGTCCAACTATTTCGTGAAATATACTCGGTCCCTCTAAAATACAAGACAATTATGTTAATAAAATCTAGCCATTTAGGAGTTCAGTAATAAACAGGCTAAGATTAATATTAAGTACTTTTTCCAGGGAAGGTAAACTCTCTGTTCGGTTTGGCTGAAGCCATGATGCCATTGGTGTATGGTCCCTTGTACTCCAGGGTGTACATGGCCACCCTCAACGTACTTCCTGGAGCCGTTTTCTTACTTGGTGCTGCGATGACAGTTCCTGCTGTTGCTATCTTCGGGTAAGATATAACTAGTATGAAGTTAGCTTTGTGGGCCACTATACATATAATGTAATGAAGTTACGGGGTAAAATTAATGATTACACATGTTATATGGGAAACGTGGTATGCCTTATTGGTGGTCTAAGGGTACCGGGTTCGATTCCCGGCTTAATTGCACTTCTGTTTTTGTATTCGAATGATGCGTTTAAATATCTGATCTTCAGTTTTTTTTTATGTTGTCAATGGTAATCATAGTTTAGTGAAACTTAGGTGCTGTGGATGTGTAAAGCTATTTATTTGTAAAGAACATAGGATTAAGAAATAATTTGTCAGTTATACGCTATTAGTTTCAAACGTTGGTCTCTCTATTGAGGAAAAATAATATTTAATTTTCATGCGTTATTAGAATTAAAGTTTAATTATAATTGTTTTAATGGCGTGTGAAGTTAGTTTACGATTTTAAAGGTATAATAATACTTTCAAATACAGACTAAAACCTGCCTATTTCAATTCCTACCTAAACCTCCATTTACAACTAACAGCTTTTCCACGAAAATAATTTCCCAAATCAGTTGCATAGTTCCATTAGCATAAATGGTTAATGATAAAATTAATTGCCAATAAAATTAGCATTCAGTGAATGAGTCACTGCGGGCCAGTTTACACGTCACTTGCGGCCGTTTTAATAACAACTTTGAGCCATAAATTTTAAAACAACTGAAGCGCGAATGAAGCCCCGTCAGGCTCAGAACATAATTACAATTTTAACACTATTTTCTTAATTGCTTTTTAAATGCGACTTTTAAAATATCGAAATAATTGTAAAATTATGATTTAAATTAGTATAGAGTTCATGGAAAATGTGACGTTGCGTGGAGTGGGATTTTTATTTGGTTGATAGTAAACAAGAAATAATTAATAGCAATCCAAAAACCAATCTGCTAAAACATTTATAGTACTTCTGTAATGGCAACAAATCCAATAATATCTTGCCTGTTGAAATCCGAGATGCTAATTGAGCTCTAGCGTACCCAAAAGAAATGGACATAATGATATAATATATACCTATTACATAATATACACATACATATTATATACATAATTTACAAGCATAGGCTCGAAAACCAATACGTAGCAAACGAGTAAAAACCGCTATGTCTCAGTTTACCTGATTCAATGGTAACTATTAATGGTAGTAAATGGAGGACGTACGGATAGACAGACAGACAGACATTGAACATGATAAAACTGTAAAGATTCCAATATGCTAATGAACACTAAAAGTATTGGTTTTCCATTGCACATTTTGTTTTCATAAACATACGTGGAAAAACCCGGTTATTACCCAAATATGTGGTTTGCGAATTTTTTTCCGATGACGGCAAATTACGTGATGGCAGCCCTATCCATGGACATCTTTTCTCAACCTTAACGAGATGAATCAAAGGCAGAAACTTCAAATGACATTGTTGATACTGTCACGGTTGAGAACATTGTAAGGAAACTAGAAGATTTGCCTGACCAACCAAAACGGTAGCGAGTCAATAGGCCATTATAGGTATTATTAATATTATCTAGTCATTAATACTCGTATTACTTACTACTGGGATTGATAAGCAGTATAACCTAGTGGTTTGAACATTGGTCTCCTGAACCGGAGTTCCTGGGTTCGATCCCCGGCACGCACCTCGAATTTTCTAAGTTACGTGCGTATTAGAAACTAATTATCATCACTTGCTTCGGTGAAGGAAATATCGTGAGGAAATCTGCACACCTGAGAGTTCTTCATAAAGTTCTCAGAGGTGTGTGTAGTCTGCCAATCCGCACTAGGCCAACGTGGTGGACTATGGCCTGTACCCCTCACACTGAGAAGAGACCCGAGCCCAGCAGTGAGACAGTTATGGGTTTTGACGATGACTACTGGGATTATTAGATAATATATCTACATAGCCTGCCTAGCAACTATCATCTTGCTAAAATCAGCTGTTAAATGATTAGAGTTCCGGCTGAGGGTTTGATATTCAAGTGTATTCATTAGTTTAACGTTGCTTAGTTCTGTTATTGGATGGACTGCATTACTTCGATGATGCGTCATATAACAATATAATTTGTCAAACTCAGCGTGTATATTATGCAAGTTTAATCGAACGTGTCTTTGTTATATTTTCACGGTAACCAAAACGTAATTAATCTCTAACACAATAAATTCTATATTAAAAATATTACACCCAAACAGAACAAAAAGCAATTACATGAATACAAAAGACAATAAATAACTGAAGTGATTTCTGAATATAGAAAATAGTGAACAAGTTTCTAAAAAAAAATAATTAAAATCAGCGCTGTATCGCTTCATACTGGCCTTGAACTAATTCATCAGTTCAGTGGAAACAGATCATTCGGTGGCGCTGCATTCGGAAGTGCTGAGGTAGAATAACAAGACCCGATCGTTAATTATAGCTTCGATTTGAGTGTCGTGTTTTGTTTTTTTTTTAAATATAACAAGTGCGAGTTGGGGGACACAAAAAGTTTATAGCTACCATCGTGTGGAATATTGACGGCAAATATAACATGTTTCTTTACGAAAATTAGAGTGTAAACTGAGACAGGTAGAGTCAAACTAAATTACTAGTGTTTAAGATATTTTAACAATTTAAATCAACCGTAATTTCACATCTGATTCAAAAAGATTACTAACCTTTACGGTCCCTTTACTGACGTATCAACAACTATCAATCTTCTCATTAACACTAATCACTAACCGGACTTATTAGGCCCCTAATAAGTAACTAACAGTCCCCCTTAGTCCTACTCGAGGTTTGTTACGTTCTCTATGAGCGGCAGGGGTTAGTGGCACTGCCAGCTCGTTTGCTATATTAAAACCATAAAAAATCTATAAGTCACTCTAAAGTCCTTTTCGAGTCTTGTCGCGATATCCTTGGATGACAAAGCTTTGCTATTAAAAAAAAAGAAGTGCATAAAAATACCTTAAACTAAAAATGTTTCAAAAACAATGTAACCAAGTAACATGGACTTATCTAATTAGAGAACATTATTAGGTAATAACTAGATAAGTATACGAAGAGGAGTAAATCTAAACGAACTGTCATTTAGGGTAATTGTAGTCGGGCAGTTATCTGAACGGCTTTAATAGAATGTTTCCTGTACAGTTGCTCTCACTAGCTCTTCGTGAATACTATATTTAAGTATTTATTTTCTCCTCTTTAATAATAACTTATTTATCGGTGATCTCTTTAGTGTTACAGAAGTCAAGGAGTTAAAGTGATCACGTATCGATTTCTAGCTCGTCTCTAGAATCCTAGTGGAATTAATTTTATAATTGCAGCAACTACATGTTGCTACGTGTGTGCGGCGCCTAATAAGATCACGTAAAGTGAAATAATTAAGAGTGGGTTCTTGACATAA
>LGAG01000319.1:1191684-1221222 GCA_001278395.1 Lerema accius | reverse complement strand
CATACAAGATTATTATTTAAGTAACATATTTGAATAAGGAGTTGAAAAAAGGATGAAAGAGGTTTATAGAAGTTACATCGAATTTGCTTATCAAGAAGTATAAATATTTAAAATTCTTACATGAACACGATTACAGCAGGTATCGTCATGGCTGACCCCATTAGGAATGGTGCTCCTGGAAGTACCTCCATACTTGCAGCATACACCTTTGTATACAGTGGTATATACAATAAAGGCATCAAGTTTTCGCAAAGAGCGAAGATTGAGTTAACTTTTCCTGAAAATTATATCAATTATTATGCGATTTTTTAGTTTTCATATATTGCTGCGACATATCCAAATACCATTTAGACTAAACTGAAGCTAATTCGGCTTTATTTCTTTAGTTTTTGGACTTACCTAATTCATTAAAATCTACTATTTTTGATGTTATGGATCTCATTGCTAATAGTGATGTTCCATTTAATATGTCGATTAGAGGTGCTGAAACCAATTGAAAAAAATTTAAAACTATCATACTGTGTATTTTTTTAGCTAATCATTCAATTAAATTTAATTAACGAGTGGTTTACATCTTTGATATACATAAGATGTCATTAAGTAAAGATTCTTCTATTTGATATAAAATTAGGAAATCAAGTACTTTATATGGAAAGTCTTTCGTAGGATTATCTACGAATGTCATTGCTATGAGAGAGTTCATAACTATTAATTTAACTACTACACTTAGTTTTTGTTACCAATATAAAATATCCTCTCGTTTGGTGCGAAGCAGTAGACAAATGATGCTGCGATCTTGCTCACTGTAGAAATGATGCCCAGTACTGAATCATGCCATTGCAACTGTTTACTGAAGTACGTTATTGAGAATATGGTACCTGAAATCAAGATCATCATCCTATCAATCCAATGATTATCATATAGGTACTATAGTTTCGTTCCCCTTTCTTCTCCTCCATATTAAAAAGCACCTTCACGAAACGGGGTTAGATTCAGAAAATTGACGTGCAAAAGTACATCTTTGATACCTACATGAATAAATGATTTTTTGATTTTGATTTTAATTGGACGTCGTAAGCGCGCTAGCGTGAAAACACGATAGCTTGAATTGGAATCTTTTTTCTTTAGTGTAAAAATAAGACCGCAAATACATATCGTAAAGTCGATCGGGAAGCCTGAAATATAGCGCAGAACAATCTATCTATTGTCGATATGTCGATAGTCGAGTCTATAATCGATACGTATACGTATGACATATCATAGTTCTCATCCCTTATTTTAGTAGCTCTAACAGATATTGTAACAAACTTTTCAGTTAGTAGTTCAACCAACTTGAAGGCAAAAGAGTGGTGTTTTAAGACTATGGCAGTTATAATCTTGAGGAATATAATAAGATTCAAATCTTTGATATAAATATTAATTGGACGTATCTAAATATAATTATTAACAAACACACGTTGTCGAAGAGGATGCTTCGATTTGTCCTCGTTGAATTAATTTAATTACATACCAATTTGTGAAGACAAAGATAATTTGATTTGGACGGCCATTGAGACAAATTGAATCAAGGTAGCCCGTTAAGGATATTATAATGTTATAGTGTATGTATGTATGGGTTTTGAAGTAATAGTGTTAGGATAGGATTTGTTTAGGTCTCTTATCAGAAAATAACTTAACGCTACATTCAATAAACTTTCCGCACAGTAAGCCACAGGAGTAAGCAATAGTAAAATTTTTGAATAAAGATCACTTTGATGTCGTGTCGAAAATCATATCGCTAAAAATATTTTGGTGTCATTTTTTATTAATTGAGTTGTTTGATCTTTCAAATATTAAAGAAATACCGTTTAGTTTGCGATGATTTAAAAAATAAATAAGAACTTTTCAGAACTTCATTTGAACCATCACGATGATTTTCGATGATAAATTACAATTAATTAAGCATTACTTACCAATTGTATGACAGATGAAGTTATAAGTTTGGAATATACTGAATTTCACTTCATCCCAGGAGAATCGATATCTCGTAGATATGTACAAAATGGACAATTCACCTGAAAAAGAATTTCAAATATTATTTACGTATTTTTCAACATTATTGATGTTTTGAGGCATAAAGAGACCCATTCTTCTTAAGTTCAAATTTATTTTAGTTTCCTTGTTTTTGATCTTTTGCTTAACAACGGACTAGGCTATAGCACTAATTTGTTGAATGTTGGCCATCGCTGGGATGTTTAGATTAGAATTATTAATATGCCTTTTAACTACATCGGTCAAGTAGTTTATTTATGGAATGGTAACAAACAAACAAACATGCAACTAGAGTTACTTTTGAATTTATAATATTAATATTAGTATGCATAAAAAAATAATATGAGAGTATTGTTAATCATATATTTTAATCATTTAATCTAAGCAGCTACAATATTAATACAGCCAATGTACCTATTGTATAGTGTACGTTATTGATTCAGGGACGAAAAGTTAGATTATTATTTTATTACTCTAATCCTTTATTTATCGCATGGATACGTATACGTATTACCAGTGCTACGTTTTACCTACCACTTACCTACCACTTCACACACATTTGCAAGTAACGATGAATCAGCAAATTCGTTACTATGAGGACAATAAAAGTTTTAGTAAACAACTTAGTTTGCCCGTTCGCCGAAAATTCATCGTAAAAAATTATTATCCAAAAAATATTTTTTGAGGGAAAATCAAACTCTGACTATTGTCACCTGCGAGCCACTGTATGTATCGTAATTAAGGATAATTGTATCATAGCATCATCGCAAGCTATAAGTGTCCCACTGCTGGGCTTGGGTATCTTCTCTATGTTAGAGGTATAGGCTACACACTAACCACCACACTAACCTAGTGCGAATTGGCTTCGAACACCTTTGATAACTTTATGGATAACTTCGTAGACACTTTATTAATTTATATAGTGCTAGCTTTCCGCCAGCGGCTTCGCCCGCATGGAATTCGGTTATATCGCGCGACATTTTCGCGATACAAAGTATCTTATATCCTTTTCCAAGTTCAATTCTAACTGGATACCGAATTTCATCAAAATTGGTTCAGTGGTTTAGGCGTGAAAGCGTAGCATACAGACAGAGAGACAGAGTTACTTTCGCATTTATAATATTAGTAGGGATCTTTCACATACCATGCATAGGTCCAAACAAAATACATGTGACTATCAACATGATTATTAAGCGGACTTTTCTGTGATTAGGTCCAGACTTTGAGATCACTCGTATTGTGTCCTTTATATTGGAAAGGTCGAAGAAACATCGCACCACGTGGAAGAAGCCTTTTGCTGTAACCTGCAAACAATATAAAGTTATTCTTAATACCTACGTTTAGTTAAATTATTCGGAGCTGTTGTCAATTATGTAACGAAAAATTCTAATGTATTCATGACAGATATATCAGAATTGTATAAAAAATTGTTGACTTCAAAACAGCTTGAAAACTAAAAAACACTATTTAATCTAATTCTATTGATAGTTTCGATGAATTTTAAAATATTAAATGCCATTTTCGATTTGAAAATACAACTCGAAAACTGAAAATTATCATGAAATGCAAGTCATGTATACCTAATGTTATGATAAAAATAAATGCGGACTAATTTTATTTTCATGGCATCACACTCAGTGTCATCAACTCCGTGTTTTCTTGAACTTTATTTTTTTAAGCTTACAGAAAAAAAATAAACCAAAGTTCTATTGCAAACGGGTTTCCAAAAAAAAGATAAAATAAGTTGCATGACTTAAGAAAACAACCTTAGACTTTTAGAGGATAGTGTACAAAGATTGTAATTTTACTAGTGGTTACTTCTAAGACTGATATTGCAGCTGCCAGCTGATGTACTGCAGTAGTTAAACAGACCAGTTTGATAAATGAGAATGTCGCCGATACAAAGTCTCTTCCCGACGTCTCGAGTGCAGTACTTTTTCTTCACTGCACTAGTTTCCAGCCAGATGGCTAGCGGTACAGTGATATATTTAAAATTAAAACGTGGTCTCCACCTAATAAATTTAAACATATTACTGCTTTCTTAATACGCTAGATTATACTCAATGACTGTAAAAACCCGAGTTTTTTTGACTAATGAAAATAAAACAAAACATAAATGACCAAATGAATTAGTAGAAATTAGGCATTAACTTACAAAAACAAAAAGCAAAAAACCTACACTTATACATATGGATGTATACGACTAAAGATCGGATACCTATCGGATTAATAAATCGATATTGCAAGGCATGACGAGATCAAATCTTGAGTGTTTTTGAGACAATAGAATTGGTTATTAGACTTGAAAAATAAATGACGTTATACATATACGCGGTAACACAAAAAAATGCTACGCACCTTTTTTTGTTCGGCAGTTTGTTCAGGTTCTTTCAAAATAATTAGGTTATACAAACAGTTTACGACATTCAATGTGCCTGCTACACCATAGCCTCCGTAATAACCGTATTTCTTTATTAAAAATCCACTGAAACCCATCCCTACTGGAAATCCCACGGTTAAACTAAAATTTATCAAACCCATTCTGAAGGTCCTATTTGCGTCAGTCGTAATAGCACTTATGTACGCAAACAAGCTTAAAATACAGACACACCAATAACCAAAGAACCCTTCAATGATTCCTTCAGCAAACACTAGATGTTCTAGTCTGAACTCGTAGAAGAAGTAGGTATGGAAAACACCATTGAGACAAGCCAGAATTTGGCCCACGATTGGATACACGATGAAGATCTTTCTATAACCAGTTTTATCACACCAAGAACCAATGAACAGAGCTAGTATACACGGAATAGTTGCTGTTACGTAAGTCTTCCACGCCAGGGCTTGTGCCAGAAGCTTCTGAACATCTCTTTCGTATTGGTTTTGCTCTTGTAACGACTGAATTTTGAGGGAGTTGCATACCTCATCGGTGAAATTCAGATTTACTCGACAAGCTTTTTCCAAACTCAGATTTTGTGAAGTGAGCATCATCAATATAGATGGAATGACGAAAAGAAACATCGTGGGCTCCACTGAAATATTTTTTAGCACATGTCTACATGATTGTTTAAAGCTTTTTTTAACTTCTTTTTCTTCTATTTGTGTTTTTGCATTCAAGGGATCTTCTTCTGTGAATTCTTTGGCCACATCTTTATTACCGTTTGTTGTCATTATGAATTTTTTATTGACTTCCAAATTACTAATAGATTTGTTGTTTAAAATTTATTTCACTTTTTGAGTAGCATTATTAGTTGCTGTCTATATGTCACTTTACGATTGAAACTGTTTGAGTTTGGAGTTGGTTGCCGCTTACGATACTGGTATTGTATTATTTGACTATATAAAACTGATAATTATGATTAAATGGCTTAAAAGGCAATAAAATAGTTATCATTACGAATATTGAGTTTATCATTAAAGCCTTACATTTAATTGGTAGTTTGTAGCCTCTCGATTTTGCGTGGTCATTCATTTGATATATGGCTATTATAAAATGAGACTAAATTTTATTTTTATTGCACTTCAGTATGAAGCGTTGAAATAATTATATGTGCAAGCACTCAGTGATTTTATGAAAAGATTAGTTGAAGTACTCGAGATTGGCCGTCGAACTGCTAAAAGCTGTCGGCGGCGATTGCTTGAAGTAGTTCATCTACAACAGTGGTTCCTAACCTTTTCAATATCGTTATCCCTGTGAATTATGAGGAAAACTGATTTTACCTTCTCTATAAAATGTTATCAAAGCAAACAATATAAGTAATTTTTTCTGTATTTTTTATTTTACGATTCTAATTATTGGGTCCTTCGTTACCATTGTAGAGAATAGCTGTTTTACCCCCAGTTAAGGTACAGTTTCCTATAGGTTCTTATTAATATATCCTAGGATCTTATAGATCCCATCTTATAGACCCCAGGATATAAATCAGCCGTACATTTCCTTCTCTAATCCTATTCGAGGTTAGTCATAGATATTCGTGGGCGGCTGTGGAAAGTGGCAGTGCAAGCTTGTTTGCTATTTGGACATAAAATCAATTTACAGTTTACAATAACAAAAATACCTACTTCGAAAAATGGCAAGGAGCTTAAACTTCACATAAAAGAACTTGGTTCATTGTCGGGAAAATACTTTTAACACTTAGATTATTCCAATGTAAATGAAAAATAACTATAAATATAAATAACTAAGCATTACGTACCTGCTTTTGTTCAGCCGTTTGTCCAGGATCTTTTAATATAACTGTATTGTAAACAAAGTTCAAACCATGCAGTACGCCTGCAACTCCGTACCCTCCGTAATAACCCCAATTCTTTATTAAAAAGCCACTAATCAGCATTCCTACGGGAAATCCTACGGTTAAACTGAAATTAATTAAACCCATGCGGAAAGTCCGATTCTTGTCCGTCGTGATAGCACTTATATAGGCAAAGATGCTTAAGAAACAGATACACCAATAACCAGAAATCCCTTCAATTATTGCTTCACTAAACACGAGATATTCTAGCCTCAACTCGTAAAAAAAGAAGTTATGCAGAAAGCCGTTGAAACAAACTAGAATTTGTCCCACGATAGGATAAACGATGAAAATTTTTCTGTAGCCGGTTCTGTCTGACCATGAACCAACAAATAATGCTAGTACACACGGAATAGTTGCTGTTATGTACGTCTTCCACGCCAGGGCTTGTGCTATAAGTTTCTGTACGTCTCTTTCGTATTGATTTTGACCTCGTATGGATTGTGCCTTGAGAGAATCACATATTTCATCAGTGAAGTTTAGATTCACACGACACGCTTTTTGCAAACTTAGATTCTGCGTAGTGAGTATTATTAAAATGCACGGGATGATGAATAAAAACATTGTAGGTTCCACTGTGACATTCTTCAGCGCGTATCTGCATGATTCTTTGAAGTTTCTGTTGACAATTGACTCTTCGGCTTGTATTTTTACATTCAATGGATCTTCTTCTGTGAATTCTTCCACGTCTCGCTTTGTTTCTTTTTCTGATGTAACAGCCATCGTACCTCGTTAATTGGTGATTTCTTTGTCACTTACACTATTATAACTAGTTTCAATACCCAGTATTATTGGATCTGTCACACGAATGTTGTTATGAATGTGGACGGTAAAGATAGTGCTGTAATATTTCACTGTATTAAAGTGATAATATGATTAAATGGCTTAGCAGATAGTATAATAGTTATCATTACAAATATTGAGTATATTGTAGGTTATCATTACATTCATAGGTTTATGCGATAGGTAAATTTGTGAGCATTTGGTTTAAGAATGTCATTCGATAAGGATAAATAACGTTTTTATTCAATCCCGATATATTAAATTATAATAATTTGAATTCTCATGGTGGAAACTAATTCTTAATAACCGAAAATATTATTTGGAAAGTTAAGTAGAAAATTATATTTATAACTGGACTATTTATACTTACTGAATAAAATATAAAGAGAATCTATTTCCAGGATGAAGTTTTAATCCAAAAAATGATTGATTGAGTGCAAAATTTTATCTTATTCTGAGCAACGGGTAGCTCATAAAGGAAACCGAATGTCAATTAGGTTTAATGATTAATTAGAATCAAATAATAGTATACTAATTGCATCTAACAATTTAATAATAATGCAATGTTCCAGATCGCAATGCGTTGCGATACAAAAGCGATATTACCGCAATTAAAACGAACTCGTTTGATAAAGACTTTATTCATTGTACAAACAGAGGAAGGGAAGAGCGACCTTTTGAAAGCCCTCAATATAATTGTGTTGCTAAGAGCGTACCGTGTCAGCCATTTTGATTTTTGCCAATTAGTGATTTACGAGAGCTACCTACTTGCTATCAACCCCTGGTAATTAAATAAGCATTGTAGCGTTGTCTCGGGTTTTTTGTTGACAGTAAATTACAATTTCTTATTTAAAATGAGCTTAAATTTCTCGTTGAATTGTGAAGCATAAGTTTTATCTTGTTCTTATAACCTGCCAGTGCCAAAAGATTTATGATTTTTAACGTATGTTTCTATTCTATGTATGTCCATTTCTTTGGCATGCTCTACAACTGAAATGGTTTGAGGGATTTCCACATATGAGGTGTCATTCGATTCGTTTATATTTTGGGAGTAACAGGCATGTGGAAATAAGAAAGGCACATCACCTTTTTGATCATCTTCTCCTTGCCAATTTTCCTTTCTTCCTTTTTCTTCATTAGTACCTATAGAAAATTTCGTTGGTTTACTAAGGGTGCAAATGTTAATGTTGTTTTTAAATAAAAGTCAGACTTAAATTTTAATACTGTACGTAACTGTATTTATCAACTATTAATAACCTAATACTAAACAATAGGTCTGTACATAATATAAAAAAGTGCATAGAAATATATACAACAAATCTGTCTATCTATTTATAACTTATACGAAATACTGTAGTTTATTTTTCTATGTGTATTAGAATAGTCTTTAACGAATTCAAATTCTATCGATCATAAATTAATCACCCAAGCAATTAATTGTTCTAATAGTTTCTAGCAAAAAAGGACTAGCTTATAGTAATTGAGAATTAGGATAAAAAGAGATACAATAAAACTTCAGCGGTCTGGAAAATTTCTTATTATCTTTATGGATATTTTTAAGGAAATACTTTTGAAAGACATTGGTCTGGAAGTAGATCTTTTTGGTGTTATGGTGACGAAATAATATAAATAGTTTTAGGCTACATATCTTAGAACTTAGTTTCATTTATTTCTATTTCTTTGTTGTCCATCACAGTCCGTCATTTTCTTAAAAAAAAACTTATAACATAATAATAAAATGTCTTCATATTATTTCACTTTATATCTCGAGAAAGGATTTTCAGTTATACATTATTATGAAAAATATCACAACATAACTTTGGAATTACACAATATTAAATTAGGAACTTTCTCTCAATCCTTACTGATTTATAAAATTAATACTTTAAACATATTTTAGAAAAGCCAACTTTTAAACATACATACATAGTTATCTAATTAATAATAACTAAATTAAATAACTATTTTATTCTACTTAAGTAATAATTCAGTTTGCTGTAATCTGATGATTCTAATTGTCTTCAATTCAATAATCCAAACAGTTAAACTAGCCCAATCAAATGGTTACAAAACAAATAACAATAACCGTCTTTAAACTTAAATTGTTGTACAATCATTTCAACAACGTCGATTTGTCAAATGTTTACAAACTTTTAAGTTTTTAACTATTCTGGCATATAAGAGTTTGGTGTTTTCATTGCTTGTGCCTCTTTCTTTTCTTCCGTTTCCAAAGCATTTCGTCTTGCCTTTCGCAATTGTATCCGATGTTGGACATAGAAAGAGCTGTAAAAGAAAGATGACTTAATTTTTTTAATAGATTTTACAAATATATGCTAATCTGTCACAGAAACCAAAAAAATTAAGGTATTAACTGACGTTAAAATTAATATTAGGTATCACATTCGCTTTGTTTTGAGTGTCATGAATTCATTATCCGGTAATGTAACATCCTTAATTCATTCATATCGTAACTCATATTCGATTGATTTGCCAATAGTAAAGTAATTATAATATTTTGTATTGTCAGTTTTATTTTGTTAATTTTCAATAAATTGTGCAAACTTCAATAACTTCTTGATTTATCTGTTACGAGATATTTAGTAATTATTTACTTCCACCTTCATCCTTAATTCTCTTTAAACTAAATCATAAAATCTTAATTAGAATCTAGAGAACGCTCTCTGTGAAGTTACTCTAACTCAATCTTCAAACTTTAAATCCAAAATCAAACAGCTCGTCCAGCCATTCAATAAAACGAAGCTCGTACGTGGGGCTAAATTCGCCAGATCAGACCCTAATCTAACTAGTTAAAGTTTAATTAGAGTTCGAGCACACAAGAAGTTAGTACGAGTAATGGCTCGGCGAAGACTAAAGCACCTTTACTGTGGTGTAATTTTACCAATAAAACTTTAATGACGATTTATTTATACTTCCAATTATAAGTCAATAACAATAGGGATATAAAAAAAAATATATTTGTTTCATTAGTTATCTTTACCTAAAACTTTGTATAGATAACTCAGAGGTTTTTAGACAGATGTAACTATAAATCGTCTCAAAAAGGTACTTTAATATTCGATGGCAAAAGCAGCAAAAATTAGACAAAGATCGTAAAGTAATCGTTTCTAAAGTGAGCAAAACGTGCGTCTTTGTCATTTGCAATTTCAGCTATTGCAATAGTAGCTACTTAACATATATCTACGAGTTGTACTTTAATGATCCTTGAACAAGGCAAGTTACGGTTTAACTTTGGAACTTGATTATAGAAAGTCCATAAAATATCATTGATAGAACTTTAGCAAACTACACAGTACATTCCAAATGCACCATTATCCTTTGCTAAATCAACATGGATAGATTAATAAAGAGATCCTGATGTTTTGTAAGATCTTATATTAAGATCAGCATTTAAGCCAGCTTTCTTTGCAGTAGGCGATATAATAATTGAATCCACTTACATCAATATTGCAGAGGCTGGTATAATTAGCGCGGCACTTGTGAGGAAAACAGTTCCCGGCAACACATGTAGTGTCTGCATGTACAACCAAGAGTAGAATGGATGGAAGATCAGAGCCGCCACGGTTTCAGTCAAAGAAAAAAGCGAGTTCACTTTTGCTGAAATATACATTTTTTTTTTTAATATTAACACCGTCAAAATTTGCTACCCAAAAATTGTTGTTGCTTAGATGTTCTTTTACAAATTAACGTGGGCATAAGGTTTGTACATAAATTAAGGATTATCATCAAAATACATGCTTGCCTTTCGATTTATTTTACTTTCCCTCTGTTAATATTCAGTTATTCCTGTATTTTAAATTTAATAATTATGATAGCATTTATCAAATATTAATTATCGATCTGTTATTCTACTTTCTTAGCTCTTGTTATTAATTATTTCTGGTTTTACTTTTTTATTTGTAAGTTCTTTAAATAAGTTAAACTTTATATGAATCTCACCTATTTCTTGTTTCTCCACCAACTTAGTTAATATCGAGCGAAGGGATGTAAATGTTGTTGCATTGAGTATTTCTGCTAAGGGAACTGTGGATATAAAAAAATAAGATTACTAAACCAAATTTAACCCAGTTGATATGAAGGCTAGGTTCTTATTGACTGTATCTATTACTAGTCAAAGTAAAATTAATGTCTTTGTCAAATAAAAAAAAACCTAAGAGCCTTGTTTTTTAATGAAAGTGTTCATGATTTGTTATGGTTAGAAGTAACCATCATCAGTAACCTTTTAAATGTTTTCATGTCTGTCTATCCATTATTATGTAACTACGAAACTCTACATCTCGCGAGGCTAGACGTGTTAAGTAGATTTTTTTTCTGTGATCCTTGTAATTTATAATCTATTTCAAATTTGAAACCTATCAGACCATCTGTCGCTATATCAGTGTGACATGAATTGTTTAGATAATGAGTATTATGGGCTCCGTCTCTGATGATAATTTATTAAATGTAATCTTTATAGCTGACTTTATAATATGATCCATTTTAAAATACGTGTTGCGTTAATAATCTTATTGGTTATCTTTATCTATAAAGATTAAAATTCTACTAACCTATATGCTGTTTTACATAAAATTGTTTTCATTTAATAAACCATAATTACTTTCTGTTTATACGCACACACATAGATCTGTAATCATTATTTGACTTTGAGGAAGGAACACCGAGGTGGACGTAAAAATTAATAAATTGTCGTGTTGGAAGCGGAAAGATTGTTAGAAGGGCTTTGTGTAAGTTAAAATTATTAATATCTATTTAACCAATAACATTTTTCGTGGATCCTGCCTGAATTAACAATTTGATTGATTGAGTAGTCAAATTATTCAATCTATTCCAGCTTAGGGCTTCAGTCAGTACATTCTTTCTTTCTCTTGCAACGCATCAATGATGTGGAAGCACTGTGACGATTGGTTTGCTTAAATTATTTAGATGTTTGATTGTTACAACTATTGCGATAAAAATACTTACTTATATACATTTCAATATCAGTCTTGACGAATGCGGTCCATATGGAACCAAAGAACTTGCTGGTCACCGAGATGAGGCACAGTAGAGAGTCGTCAATCTGAAGCTTCCGACTCAGGACCGTTATGGAGAAAATTGCTCCTAAAATTAGATTCTTAGGTTATTTCCTTTATATAAACCGCTCACTTACAGCTTGGAGATCCCTTAATTGTAGTTAAGAAACAAAATGTATGGGATGAATTAATATGAACGTGTCAAAATGTACTCAAATATTTGCATACAAAATTAGGAACCGGTGTGAATTGACGCCTTCTTTCAGAACTTATCGCTTGTAAATAAGCCCTTTATTGTTAAATAGAATTTCGACTGGACGAGCAAGATTATAGAACTCCCAAAGAACAAAGTTTTACATAGGAAGATTTCGAGAAACTTCCAAAACGTATTTTCAAAACATTGTTCGCAAATGTGAGTTTCTGTTAAACACTTTCCGTAGATGTAACACGCGACTTTTATACAAGCTCTAAAGAAGCCTTTACGAGCATATGAATCAGTGGAATTATGAACATTGTTCGTAATTTGTTTCACCTTCTTTAGGTACTCGTCAGAATGTTTGCTAAAATATAATCTGAGATTATTAATGATTTTTGAAGCTATAAGTAACTTTTTTTATAAAACAGAGGATAGAACACTGTTCTGGTTAAGGAGACAGAAAGAATCTGCTCAATTGCTTTCAATAATTATGTGCTTTACGTCAAGTGATAATAAAACGTTTCATTTCGTCACAATGACATAGCACAATTGTTACAATTATATTACTGATGTTAGGTACAACACATACATTGTGTAAATACCTAATACATAGATACTATAGATTTTATTTTCCTGTTATGATTACCGAATTATCTGTCAATAAAAAAGAATTATATCGCAGGTATAAATTCCGCCTATGACGAGACATTTTCATTTACGGATGTCTCATTTACAAAACTTAATACTTAATTTTTAACATGATACTCCATTGAATTCATATAATCTTCAAGAATATTTTATCTTATACTCAGTTATAACACATTGTAATTAAGAAGCAGCACTTAACAAATTAAAGCTTAGTTGTTGTTTTTACAGGCTACTTCATCTTATTTTACTTACGTGTTTTTATAAATAATATGTATTTTAAGTTCTCCCATAGCCGCAAGTGAAAGGAATTTCAGAATGTTACATAGTTTGCAAGTGCATTGATAATTGAAGCAAATAACACAGAAATTCGTTCTCGTAGTCTAGTAGTTTCGGTATGAGAAAATAAGTTAGTTACAAACATTGGACCTTGCGGTAAGAACTTTCCAGGGTGACTGTCTAGCCAATAATTAGGAAATTCAAATGTGACAAAAGCTAAGATTGTATGTAATAAAATTAAATTTTAACTTACCGAATGAATGTAAAACGATTGAGTAGCTAGTGAAGAGACTGTATTTCACCATATCCCAGTTGAGGCGATTCCGCACGAATAGATAGAAAATACCATGTTCCGCTGAAATATATTAAAACATAACCTAAGAGCCCTTGAACGTCAAGCTTATCTTATAAAAACTGAAAAATCGTCAGTATATGCTACTAACACAGGTAAGAAAGATGGGCAACTATACAGTTTGGGCCATGGCATAATTAAATATCTGCTAATCTAATGACGTCAAAATATAGGTGTAACTTTTTTTATTTTCTTTAGAATAACATTATAAATCACACAATCAGTCACTCATAGCCACACACTTTTTCTGTATGGCAACCCATTCATAATTATCGTCTACTGCAATTATTATTTGACGTATTAACTCTAACTGATAATTCAAGTAAACATTACGTATTCGTACCGATTTCTACAACATTGTATGCGATGAGATTGCTGATAATCGTATCTCTAATTATAAGAAGTTACCGAGTAACATAACATTCTGTTTGTAATGTAGAAATCATTGTTGCGGTCAAGAATGTTTCTTTAATACAGGTATCTACCAAGGGTCTGTATTGGGTCCTATTTCTTTACTTATTCATTAAACACCTAAACAACTATTCTACAATGCAAAACTCATCGAGTAACTGAATAAAATGTTATAATCTTTAATAAATGAAAATAAAACTCACACATAGTCGGTCCGTATAATATGAAAACAGTGAAAAGAGTGAGCAGTACTTTCGTACGTCTATTGGCCGTTCGTTTATGGAATGCTACAGCGATGGTGTCGACTGCGTGCGTTGTATCGAAGAAGGATACTCCATTGCTTCCAGGCCGTTCAATCTGAAAATTTCATAATACGAAAAATTTTTATTTTATAAAAATAACAAGGTCCTACCTCAACTATAATTCATTATGTCAATCAAAAGAGAAGTGACATGTTTCTAGCTAAATCAAAGGGACTTTCCCTGCGATGTACGTGTGACGTAGGTATTAGGATAATAGACGTTTGGTTTTGATCTTTTTGTTTTATTTTCAAAACTAAATGCATTGTAACACATATTTTAAAAATATGTATACCGCACTTTTCTTATGAAAATAATGCCAAATCTCAAGCAAGTATTATGCGTGCGATATTCTTAATAAACGGAGATTCTTGGACTCTTTGCGTTGTTTACTTTACTGACAAATGAGCAAACTAGCTACGAAATGATAAAATTGGTCATCGTCGCTCATGAACGCCAACGCATTGTCGGCCAAAAAGGAAGCGATGGACCCGCTTCTTAAAAGACCCTATGTGGGAACACCAATTTTATTTACCAACTACACAGAATACTACTGATCGTTGCAACAACTATACTAAATTCCACCAATTTTATTGTTTAGTATTCTCATACGGTATTAAACCAATAATATTCTGTGGTGCTGAAAGTAATGGACGAAATTTGTCATTACAAATATGCGAACGCATGTCATTCGGTCACGATAATGATAATTGAGGTCGTTATGGATAACCGGAATGGCTTGTTAACGCGACTCTGGTCTTAAAATCAATAATGCAAATGTTTATGCGACGTTTATCTACCTGGGTTGTTTATAAAGAGGTTGGTTTTGATTTTTTTTATGGAAATATACGTCTAATGAGCTCATTGAGCCACGAAAGTCTCCACTGCCAAAAAAAAGGAAAAAAAATATTTGCCAATTAACTGCGCTAGAAAGAAAGCAATACTTTTCCATCGTATGTTTAAATGTAAATTTTTTTGCTAACCCTACAGCCCAAATGACTTGACAGATTTCAACATGTCATTGGATTTGTCTCCATTGTGAGATATAGTTTTAAATAGCCCCATTTTTTAAGTCAGTATTTTTTGTTTTTTATTAATTATTACTATACTTATTATAAGAATAATCATAGAAAGTAAGCGCCGTTGTCTAAAAACAGTAATCGTAATTCGTCATAAAGAACTTATTTTAGAATTTTATTACTATATCAATAAAATTTATGATTGTAATCCATCAAGACAGGAGCATTATTATTTTAGGACAAAGGCCTAGGTATTGACATTAAATAATAATGGTATTGTAGTATTTATATACTCGATAAAGAAAATATACGAGTACGTTACAGATATATTTAAATTGATAAATTATGAGTAAATAGTGAATTAATAAGATTATGATATTTATTCATAAATTTTTAAGATAACAATGAACTCTTTGTTTTAAAACTTGTACAATTCCATTATATCAATTATCTGCATTTTATCTTTTTTACAGTAAACTTCCGATGGTAAATTTATACAAGGTAATTTTTTTTTGGAAAATGTAAGTTTAAAATCTATCTTATATATTATTCTTATGATATTTTCTTTCTCTGAAGTAAGTAAAAAAAATATTTTTTGATACATATCATGTTCAGGAAATTGAAGTTTTTAATACAGCCTCGTCATGTTTGGGAAATTAATGTTCAAAGCGTTTTTATTCAAGAAATCATTGAGTTTGCGTCCACCAAGGTGGCTGTCGACTTATTTTCGATACGATGTCGTGTCAATATCGTTCATGAATAAATACTAGAGTTCATTTCATAGACTTTCACAGCTGAAGAATAAAATTATAAGTTAACAATACAGCATCATGGAGTTATGTCGAAGTTGTGTCTAAGTAAACTGTTGTCGCACTGCAATAGTTCACACTTCCAGCGTCTTAATGAGATACCAGGCGAAGTGAACTAGTGTCTTCAATTACTTTGTTTAATTTTCACTGAATCTTAGCCCCGCTGTCTTGTGTTACTGTTAAATTTAGTTAAGGAAGCAAGTTGTAGTTTAATTGGGTACGTTTGTCTGTTCGGATTTTGATAAAACTGGAAGAGAGTCTGTAGTCGAAATTTGACCATTTATTATGTGTGGATTAGGATATATAAATCCAATTTTACCAGTAGGTATTAGATATGGAATGTGTGACAGCGCACTCTATTCTATTATTGTGGGAACCTATACTTAGTGCCATCTCGGAAACGTATAGGACAACATCGTTACGAGGTAATTCTGAGTCTTGATTTAATTTTAAAATTAGGTAAATTGTACTAATGACACATAATTACTTTAAGCATTTCAAATCACAATTTTTCACGAGTCTGCATTATTTTTAAAATGACATCGAGAGTCAAAATTTCTACTATCGTATAAAAATTTTAGAGGTGTCTTTGACATGATTGTAAAACATCGCGACGTAGTCGTATTATTTTCAGTATTTATTTTCAGGCATAATAACTAATTTATTTAAGGCAGATTTACAAATTAATTTTGTCGTTTTATAAGTTAGAAACTTTCATCTATGCAAATAGCAGATAAGAAAATAAGAATAAAACATTGAAAACTCGATCAAAAACTGCAAAGAAAATAAAGCGTTGAAATCAAACGATGATATGAACGCCTTTTTCTAATCTTTGTTACAGACACAAAACTGCTATAAAGATATTAATAATAAAAGAATTTAACAACAAATAAAACAGAAAGCAATAACAATATCCGATAAAATAATTAGCATTGCTAAACTTGTTATTGTGAGGTTGACTTTGGTAGATTAGGCTAATCCTACATGACACTGAAGTTTAGTCCACCGCGTCGATTGGGATTTTGTTAATACCGACTGACATTATTAGTTTTAGGTTATTATCCAACTGCGTCAGAAAGGCGGCAATATTTTTTTAACGTATCTACAATCCAAACTGCTTTACAGATTTTAATGTGTGAGGTATCATAGGATTTGCTTTTGTTGTGAGAATGATATAGGCTATAATATATTTTATTATGTTGCCCGCAAATTCCAAAAGTATTGTCGGCTTTTTTGATTTCTATTAATGACTAGACGATGCCCGCGGCTCCGCCCGCGGAAAAGTCGATAAACAAAATATTGATTTTATCCCAAGGGAACCTATAATCGGGATAAAATGTATCCTATGTCCTATTCCTGGATGCAACCTATCTGTGTACCAAGTTTCAGCTTAATCCGTCCAGCGGTTAGACCGTGAAGGAGGGACAAACATCCAAACATCCAAACATCCAAATATCCAAACATCCAAACATCCAAACATCCAAACATCATTACAAACTTTCACATTTATAATATTAGTAGGATTAGTAGGATTACGAGTTTTATGAGTATATCCTGTTATCACTTAGGATCGATTTTATCTATGTAGAGCTTGATATTGTGTACGATTCTATTACTACTTTTGATGTATTTAAATAATTCGTATATCAATAGATATAAAAAGTCTATTTAAATAGGAACTACGTAAATGGTTTAAAAAAAAAGTATTAATTCTATATTGCACTGAACTTTTTAACCTGATTTAGGGAAACAAGAAAATAATTGAATCTAATAAAATATAAATTAAATTGAGAGTTTTGGTGTGTAATAAGTTATATTTTTGTAGTAGAAGTATGTAAATAGTGAACGTGTTAACCCTAGTATTTTCTGATAGTGGTTCAGATTAGAGGGTCAATAATAACCAAACCTGCTTTCTTCTTAATGAGACACAAGAAGATGTTTTAAATGCGCATGAGTGGCGTTGACCATTTCTTTTCATATCTGATGATTTGATCATAAATATCAGGTAATGACGAAGAAATATTATTTGTACTTACCGGAGTCAGTCCTTTCTTCCTTAGAAATTCACTAGGTTCCAATAAAATGAAGCAGCCATAGAGAAGTATTATTGTAAACATCACTGTTGTCATTGTAAATATACCGTAGTACCCCATTCTCTGCACCATAATTCCTCCCAATCCTATACCGATAGGTAATCCTGCCGTCATGCAAAAGTTTACAAGGCCAACCCTAAAAGTTCGAGATTCTTCAGACGTTATATCACTAATATAACTAAAAACTCCTAGGAACATTGTCACCCAACCACCAGAAATAGCCGTGAAGAACGTTTCTAAGAACACTGTAACTTGAACTGGGATATCATAAAAGAAGTATACATTAATAATGTTGTTTATGGAGGTAGCCAACTCCCCACATATTGGCAGTAAAATGCAGAGTTTTCTCTTCCCAGTTCGATCACTCCAAGCCCCCAAAAACATGATTATAATACATGGTAACGCCGTATGAATGACACTCTTCCAAATGTCAATAGAGGCTATCAACTTCTGCACTTGTTCTTCATAAGATGTGTAGTTTTTGTTATTCTTTCTTATTAATGCTTCACAAATATCATGAGGAAATTCAAGATTGACTTTGCATGCTTTGTCCAAATTAAAGTTGGTCATAGCAAACCTCGATATCACACTGGGGATTATAAGCCCTGCGAGTAAGGGTTCTACAGTTATATTTTGTCTTATATATGACAATTTTCCTGTTAAAGTCCTTCCTCTGTAAGATTCATGATTTTTCGTATTAAGCGTAAGCGGCTTCTCCTCTTTTTTCTCCTTTGATTCTTCTTTTTCGTTCGCCATTTTAGGTAACGATTTGTGTAAATCTTCTAGGGAATTATTTCCATTGTATGTCTACCCTGTGTAATCGCGAATAAATGTTACGGTTGCAATGTTTGTCGGCACAGTGAACATCAATGTTGATTCTACACAATAGCTGTCTTTAATATTTACTTGTTCGATATAATTGTTTGATATCAATTAAGCGTAGATAATGATAAAGCGAAGTCTGTATAATAATAATTGGCATGTGTTATGTTGGTTGGATCAACGTGTGTTGTTGACTTTATAGGTTATAATAAAATGATAAGTTAATTATGCTTATGTTCTTTTGTTATATTAAGTGAAAATAAATTTATTGTTACTATAATTTAAATGATATTTGGACCTTAGATGTTAATGATGTGATTACTAGAATAATAATGTGTGTCGTATATTTTTTTGACGGTTTGAACTTGTTAATACTTGTTTATCGCTTCCTCTCTACTGTGGGCAAAATATATTCGATATACTTTCCGATTGTTACGATTTCTGCTAGTATATGTTTGGTTTGATTGCATTTAAACTTTATTTTCTTAATTTTAGGCCGAAAAACTTTTCAAAAAAAGATTCTTTTAACCATTAATTAATTTTTTATTTATTAGTTATTTTATTTATCTCAGCGATCCCTTTTATTTGATATCTATAAATTGTGGTAGTGCTAATAGGGTATAAAGAATACTCCATCTTAGGTGAGTCAATCCTAGATGTGGCAGCAATTTCATGGTAGACCCACTAAGCGTATATCATATCCGAACGGGTTTGCAAAATTTCATGTCGCTACTGCCAGCTGTTGAGGAGTTCTTTGGTTTAGAGCCAACCATGAAGGAGGACCCACTAAGTATTACTCATACACTAATAGGTGTGCAAAATTTTAAGTCTCTTCTGTTAACTACAGAGGAGTTCGATCCTCTCGAGTCAATCCTGGCAACATCATCACGTCATGCTTTATCATAAACATGCATTGTCATGGTGAAATTTCAGCTCAATAGGACCTCGGGAAGTGGGTCAAATTTATCCAGCAAGATTCCACTTTCACATACAAATATACCAACAAGTCAAGTTAAAAAAAAGGTTTTAATATTAAGTTTTAACTTATTATTCAAATTTTATTTTAACAATTTTTGCATGTGTTGCATATTTTATTCAGAACTGACAACATACCCTGGTATTTCTTGACAGTAGTTCAGATTAGAGAGCTAATAATAACCAATTCTTTTGTTCTTGATCAATAACATGAAAGTGTTTTGAATGCGCATGAGTGGCGTTGACCATTTCTTATCAGATCGGATAGCTCGCTCAGTTAATTGCGAAGAAATAATATTTGTACTTACCGGAGTCAGTCCTTTCTTCTTTAGAAATTCGCTAGGTTCCAATAAAATGAAGCAGCCGTAAAGAAGTATTGTCGTAAACATCACTGTTGTCATTGTAAATATACCATAGTATCCCATTTTTTGCACCAGGATTCCTCCCAATCCTATACCGATAGGTAATCCCGCTGTCATACAAAAGTTTACTATACCAACCCTAAAGGTTCGGGATTCTTCAGACGTTATATCACTAATATAACTAAATACTCCTAGAAACATTGTCACCCATGCACCAGAAATAGCCATGAAGAATGTTTCTAAGAATGCTGGAACTTGAACTGGGACATCATAAAAGAAGTATACATTAATAAGGTTGCTCATTGAGGCAGCTAGGTCTCCGAATATTGGTAGTAAAATGCAGAGTTTTCTCTTCCCAGTACGGTCACTCCAAGCCCCTAAAAACATGATTATAATACATGGCAATGCGGTAATAATGACGCTCCTCCAAATATCTATAGAGGCTATCAACTTTTGCACTTCTTCTTCATAATATGTGTAGTTATTGCTGTTCTTCCTTATTAATGCTTCACAAATATCGTGAGGAAATCCGAGATTGACTTTGCAAGCTTTGTCCAAATTAAAGTTGGTCATAGCAAACCTCGATATCACACTGGGGATTATAAGCCCTGCGAGTAAGGGTTCTACTGTTATATTCTGTCTTATATACGACAATTTTCCTTTGAAAGTCCTTCCTCGGTAAGGTTTATGATTTTTCGTATTGAGCGGCTTCTCCTCTTGCATTTCTTTTAATTCTTCTTTTTCGTTCGTCATTTTTGGTAACGATTTGTTTAAATCTTCTAGGGAATTATTTCCATTGTCTGTCTAAACTGTTTAATTGTAACAGTTGCAATGTTTGTCGGCAAAGTGACCATCAATGTTGATTTTAAATAATGGCTTTCTTCAATGTTTACTCGTTCGATATAACAATTTGATATCAATTAAGCGTAGATAATGATAAAATGAAGTCTTTAGATAATTAGCATGTGTTATGTTGGATAGATTAACGTGTATGTCGTTGACTGAATAGGTTATAATGAAATTATAACTTAAATTATATTTACTATAGTTCTTTTGTTAAGTTAAATTAAAATTCAATATCTATAAAGTGAACAAAATGTTAAATTTTTGGGACTCGCAACTTGTATGCTGACTGTCTCTTCGAGAATACTAAGGTGTTGTAACAGTCATCAGAAGCAGCATGTCTTGCCTTAAGGACTGATAAGACTTCGCAGAATTGTCACGTGTTTATGAGATTGCTAGTATAATTAACTTTCCTAGAAGCCCGCTTAGCTAGATATTGCCCAAACTAGCTATTGTGGCCCGGTTTGAAAGGAATGAAGGGCTTGCTTGCTTCATAAATTAATTTAAAAAGCATTACGCGAGGAAGCCACATTAATGAGAATTTAGATCATAAATAAGCTTGGGATTTAATTTTATAACTTTAGAAAGGTTAACTAAGTAAAGTCTCCTTTAGTAGTTTTAAATCAATTGCCAGTTGGTTTTAAAGACAGATTTGGCAAATGGGATTTTTGTCTCACATGTTGTCGTTATTATACCTAAAAGTTATCTAGAAAAAGTTGAACTTTCCTTAAAAAAATGGGAGTATATTTCCTCCAGATTATTTCGTCCCAATCGAGATCTTTGGAATTGACCTAGAATCAGATACTGATAAATTAATAACTAATTTTATTGTAATGGTGTAAATGACATTTTAATATTTCTAATGTGCATCATTTTAACTTTCATTAAGTGAATCGTCCTAAAGACGAAATAAACAGTCTTTGAGATTCACTACTTTTGTACTTTCTTCTGTCACTTTCATCTTCGATTTTCCTGCTATGTTTGTGCGACGCTGATCATCTTTAACGTACTTATTCCTCCCATTCTTTCATTCCATCATTGTCGCTCTTTTGTCCACTATTTCCATAATAACGACATTTTCACATCACTGCGACACAACAACGTTGATTGAGGTGTTTGCGATGCATCCGGTGCAATGTGACGATTCTAAACGGTAGCATTAGGTAATTATGATGTTATTCCACGACACTCGCGGTATACATTACGTGACATTTCAATGCATTCATTTTCCTAATCACTGGCCGTGAATAATGCACTATATTTTACAATATTTATGTTGTTATTCTTTCGTGCTGTGTCCACGTTTAATCGTTGGTGGGTTTCAGTGATCTTTTAAGACGTAATCAATTGTGGTGTTTTTTAAAGTATATTATTCGGTTTTTAGAATGAAAGGTCTTTAGATGGTCCTGCTTTTAGATAGTATAATAAATCGGTAATGATTATTTTGTTAGTTGGTGTAAATTCTATACCGGTGTACCTACTTTAATTATAACAATAAATTATAACCTAAGTTTTTATGCTAAGTGGAATTAATATTATTTTTTATGATTTTCGATAGAAGATTAATTGACTTAAAGTCGAAGAAAATTCAAAAAGATTATGCGTTCACTTAGTAACGGTACAGTTTTTTTCTAATGAAAATTCGCGTAGATCTTGTAGGCTTAGCGTATAATTTAGAACTAGGGAAATGTATAATAATTATGTTGGATACATACATAGTATATCCAGTAACAATGCAAGGATGTATAAACTAGCTTGTTAATAAAATATATGAATAGACATCTATAAGTTCGAAGTTTAAATAATATCGATTGTGTGAAATTGCAACCGTTAACAATGTGTGCAGAGCTCTTTGTAACACGATACTAAGAGTAGGCCAATGATAATATTGATAACAACTGTTTATCACTTAGAACAATGTATTGATTCACAGTTATAATGAGAGTTAGCACAGTAGGGCTGCAGAATATACTCTAAATGGACCCTACTCGATTCTGAAGACGTATGCATGTGTTAGTTGACAAACGGATTTTTATATACAATGTATGATTTATAATTATTGTTCTAAGTTAGTCTTATTACTGTTTAAGTTATCTTTGTCAGTTAGCTGGCTAGTCATCTTATTTGATGTCAACCGCCAAATTCAGTGTCATCTTTCTGTTGAGAGCTTGAACGCCAGCCCAGTATCGCCCCTCATATGTGTAACATCATAATCTTTAAATGGCAATTTTTCAGAACAACGTCTTAATTTTTGAAATATTTTAATGCGTTTAACATTACTTTTATCTTTTTATATTTAAAACAAATTAAAACTTTTGTGGGCTACAGTGTTGTGACGAAGTTTTGTTTTTTCTCTATTTATCATTATGTGTAACTGTTTATGTAGATTTTATTATTGAAATGGATAAATGAATTGATGAACTGACACGTTAATAGGCGTATTGTATGAGAAATCACATGAAGCGTTACACGGAATATTAATTTCAACTCTATAGAGTGATTTCCGGCTATAGACTAAAATTTTATATTATTAGTTATTGAACAAAAGCAGCTACTATGGACTTCTATAGACAAACATAGAACATATTCTGTGCATATTTCCAAATACCTTTAACACTGTAAAAGCACTAAATATAACTTTTTATGTAAATCACCATTTCACTAAGTTTTAGACACTATTTACACTGTAATTAGGTTCATTATTGTTTAAGATATAATGCGAGAAACTACATTTTAAACAAAACATGTGTAGTCGTGGATGAGTTAATACATTGTAGGCTGATCTAGCTACTACCGTTCACACACGGTTTTTGTCAGCGTTATGGTACAACAGAGAGCGATGGGCGAGACTTCATCAGAAAAGTTAATCTTCGAATTCATAGCTAAAGTTAGTTAAAGTTACTTAGCTAAAGTTACTAGGACTTATTTCGTCCTAGGAATTTCTAGCTCGCTTAACAAAATGTAAAACTACTCATTTTTTACAGAAAAAAAAAATCATCTATTGTATTATAGTATATCTATTGTATCCTATATTTTTTGGATTTATCAACTTGGACTTACAATGTTGTGATTTTTATTATAAGTACCAGCCATTTGCTTACGCTCTGTTACAGTTTACCTTTGGCTTAAATACATGCGTTCGCAACATTGCTATTTCTTTCATAGAGGCAGTATACTTCTTTTTGTATGTTATCTGTAAATTAATAAGTGAAAACTTCAGCTTCAACAGCACATAATGATGAGATGGAAGGGTCTTATGTTGATGTACCGATTGAGATCTTTGAATTTATTTATTTTATAATCTTAAAGTCAGAAGCAACAAACGAATCTATAAATTGAAGTTATGGTCGAGTTTCACCACAAAATTGGGGTTTAGTAAGTTTCAAATTTTATCGTAAATAGTTTGTAGTGTTACAACTACCTATCGATTGTGAGCTCATGTGCCCAGCGATTACGTACTTAGCCAATTTGCCTTCGTCTGCTGTCCATTGTACTCTTCTTCAGATCCTTAACTAAATATAGTAACTGCTCAGTTCGTTTTTAACTCAGATCAAGGACATCAGGATGCACGTGCCAATCCTCGTTGGTGTAATTGCCTTGGCTACAATGCAAACCATTAAGTAGTCCCGGAGTTACCTCGTTAACAGGCAAATTCGTGTCTTCCTTCTTGGCTGGCGAAAATGTTCAGGTGTTACGGGTAATGGGTATAAGGAGTTTATGGTTTTTGAGGGTATTTATGTATTTTTTGTCCATGTCTTTGGCATGCTCTATGGTTCAAGTGGTTTGATGGATTGATGTATTAAGGTATTATTAAATTTTCATCTATTGTAGAGGTGACAAAAGCTATATAATTTGTAGAGATACACCCCCCCCCTCTTTCCTCCAAAATTTTTAATAGATGGGTTTTTTGTATTTATACCAATGACTTCTAATTTACTAAATTTTCGATAAGTGTTTTGTAATAACCCGAGGATTGCTCCTAAATTTAAGAGGTGGAGATTTGTGAGGGAAATTTCAAAATTCCAATAAAAAATGTCTTTGATATTTAAAATTATTTACTTGGTACAGCATCTTTTATTTTTACATTCTCTGACTTCTCTCCTGTTTCTACTAGTACAACTGATAATTTTCTTTGTTTTGTTTCTCGTCGATGTTGTATAAACAGCCAACTGTAATAAAAATCATTAAAAATTACTTAGTATTCACCGTCTTTTGTCAAGTGTCTTTAAAAACCAATCACCTCACGTTTAGAAAAGATAGATACTATTGACGAAAGAACAAAAAAAAACAAAATTAAATGAATAAAACACGACTTGTGACATAAAATACATTGTTGTATAAAGAAAAATCTGAGTATAGTTTATTAAGTCAAATGGTATAACAATATTCAATAGATACTTAGGTTTGATAACTGCTAAGAAATAAACGTCTTATACTTACATTAGCAAACTGATAGACGGCAGTGTCATAGAAGCACTAAATAGATACACGGTGCCTGTGAATACGGTGAGAGTATTTGCATACATTGCGGAGTATGTAGGATCGAACATTAGTGCACCTATGGTCTCCACCAAGCTGAATAAGGAGTTCATTTTACCTGTTGATAGGCAACACAATTATTATTAACTTCTTAAAATACGTAGAACAAGCCTGTGTTCCTAAACAACAAGAACTAAACAAGATGTACAAGCGTAAAGTGCCTACTTTAGCTATAAAAAACCGGCCAAATGCGAGTCGGACTTGAATATGAAGGGTTTCGTACCATCATCTATGAAACAAATCACGTTTGTTGAAAAATACTTTTGGTGTATGGGGACCCCCTTAACATTTTTTTAAATTTTTAGTATTTGTTGTTATAGCGACAACAGAAATACATAGTTTGTGAAATTTTCAGCTTTCTAGCTATCACGGTTTATGAAATACAGTCTAGTGACAGACAGACAGACACTAGACTGCGGAGGCTATATCCGAATTCGACTCTCAATTCAAACTGCCTTTTTACTGTTTGATCAAAGTTTTATACTGAAACATACAGAAATATGTTAAATTTATATTTGATTAACCGTAACTATTTGATTAATTCAATAACTCGTCAAATATCTTTACCAAAAAGCCAGAAATTTCATTCGTTCTGTGAAATTTTTGACGGAATTAGTACAATAGCTGGAAACACTCGGATTCAAACAAGCGCATTAATTATAGGAATAATAATGAATGATTATTGTAAATGCATCAGCTTATTGATGTAGCATTATTGTGATTGTAAAATAATGGAACATCAATTAATATTGATGATAATTTTGTTTGCTCCGTTATTTATATTACGACAGGTGATGGAAATAACGCTTGATTTTAAAACGCTTCAGTCAATGTTTTAATCAAAAACACTACATCTGTTGATAGATCTTTGACTGTTAATGCGTTAGGGTTATTCATGAGATGTAGGTCTAAATAAGCAGCTAGGTTTTCAGCTAGTTTTCTCGTTTTTACAATAATATATTTACCCATTTCCTCACTGCGCACCAGCTTCGATATCATAGATCTTAGTGACGTAAACGTTGTTGCATTCAGGATTTCAACAAGAGGTACTGAAATAAAGTGCACATAATATGTAATAACATCTACAGTCAGAAGAGAGTATTTCAATAGAAAGAGTTTCAAATTTAGAAATAACGATAAGTACCAAATAAATATAAGAGAAGAACGATTATTTGTATTGGTTTGTTTGTGTATATCTGATATATTCTCGCTAGTTATCGATTCCCTCAGTAAAGGTAATTGTGGCCTTGCTAGGATATCACTTTTGTCTTCATAACTTTTTGATTAAGACACATACACACCAGTATTTTTTAACGCAACATTCAAACGATGGTTAAGATAATTAGTCAAATACAGTCCATTATAAACCTTTAGTTCATTATGCAGAGGATTATAAAAAAAGCGTATTATTAATTATAATTACCCATAAACATCTCAAAGTCAGTCCTGACAAATGCAAGAAGGATGGATCCAACCAGTTTGCTCACGATTGATATAAGACAGAGCGTCGAGTCGTGGAAACCCCATCTCTTGCTAAAGACAGTTATGGAAAACAGGGCACCTGAAAAAGTATGAATAAGATTTTTATTTCCACTATGGTAACAAATTAGCTGAAATGTGTACTTTAGTTACCATTAAATAAGATAATGCTAAGTTTAATAACTTAGCTTATAATATTATAATAACTTAATAATAACTGGTGAAGTATCTGTATAGCAAAGTTTACTACTTCTAGTACTAATTACTAATAATTCGCAGTAAAAAAGGGTACCAGACAATAAAAAACGTTCCAATAGATACTAATTTTGGATTGGTTGATTATAATATTGTAGGTACTTACCGAGAGAATGGGTAATGATACTGTAGGTGGAGTACATGCTGAATTTGACCGCGTCCCATTTTAGTTTATATCTCACATACAAATACGTTACTATCCTTTCACCTGTAAGAAGATGAGTATAAGTATCTGTTCATAAAGCCGATGATACGAGTATAATAGGTATCGTCTAACGAGACTTTACGAACTTTTTTCTAATGATGTAAATGTTTTTTTTGTAATGTTTTTAATATTGTAAATTTTGACATTCGTTAAGTTCCTAAGACAAAATAAATTATTTTTATTTCAATAAAGTGGGTTAGAGAATAAACCTTACTTAGGACGATAGGTGAAGTATAAATTGTTGACTTTATTGTGTTATCAAAAGTAAACATTGAGACAAATTCAGCTGTTTAAAAGAAATATTTACCGTGATTTGGTCCATATATAATCATCACAATAAGTAATATTGTAATGATCTTCTTTCTGATCTTTCCGTCTCGCTTTTGAAATGCAACCATTGCTGTTTCTTTGAACAATGATACTAAATCAGTGACTTTGATTGGCTCTACCTAAAATAAAAACATTTGTGTTTAAAATTATTTTTCACAAACGAGTCTTTAAAATTTTTCATGAATTCTGACGATACATTTTGAAACTATTTTAATTTGTTTCATTTGTATATTTCAATTTTACAACATAATAACTTTATAGTATATATTAATTTCCATTTACTGCTTGTTTTAACAAGCTTTGTGTGGCTTTAAGTATATCGTTTTGTATTTAAAACGAGTGTATATAAATGTTAAAACAATCAGTCATACTACAGATAAAAATAAGACTGGTAATAAAATCATAATGTTTCCTTACCTTTTCATTGTCTGTAATACCCGGTTTTGTTTTACTTTTTAAATAAAAGAATCCATAAGCTAACGTTGCTAAATAAATTGCGCTAGATATAGCAAAAACTCCGTAATAGCCCAAAAGTTTGAGAAGAACCCCGCTCAGAGAGGTCCCTATGGGAATTCCTGCCGTAAGACACAAATTGACGAGACCCACGCGAAAAGTTCTAGATTCTTCGTCTGTGATATCACTTATGTAGCTGAACACACCAATATAAACAGTAACCCAACCACCAGTTATCGCAGGAAAGAATGCTTCTAAAAACATTGTAACTTCAAGGGATATCTCGTAAAAAAACACTGTGCTGAGTATGTTACTCATACAAACTAGGAATTCGCCCAATATTGGAAGCAAAATGCACAATTTTCTGTTACCGGTTCTGTCACTCCAAGCACCCATGTATACGACAAGGAGAGTGGGCACAGCAGTTTGTACTACACTTTTCCACGCTTCTATATTTGATATCACCTTTTGGACTTCAGCTTCATACATAGACGAATTCCCTGTCCTGTGCAGAAGCTCATCACAAATTTGGTCTCCGTATGTCAGCTTAACTCGACATGATTTGTCTAAGTTTAAATTTTGTATAGCTAATCTTGATAACATAGCCGGAATCACAAGCCCGGCTAAAATGGGTTCTACAGTAATTTGAGATTTTATGTGACTTAGTTTCTGAATGAAACCTTTTTTTTCTATTCTTGGTTTCTTTTCATTCTCTCGAAGTGGTTCCTCTTCTGCCATTTGATCTTTTTCTCCTTTATTCGTCGACATAATAGTATCAATGTTACGAATGGAACGACGCTGTTATTGCTACTAAAGTATGTTTAAAATTTATCTTGTCTTGAAATTAGCTTCGTATGTCTGCACACAATAAGCCGATCAGAAATCTTTGTATATAGCTTGCTCTAAATTTTTGTCACAAAATTTCACTGAAATTAATTACGATTTTTTTTAAGTTATTTATCATAGTGGCCAGAAGTAACTGTATTTCTAAGCAATTTCTAACAGCAAATGTAAACGGAATCTAAACAGCAAAACAAAT